>OX638131.1:11935855-11986339 GCA_951804985.1 Dryomyza anilis
AGTCGAACAAAGCTAAATGCCGCTATTTTCTGGCAATTTGTATGCGAAGATTAATGGGTTTTTGGTAGCCGACAGTTCCTGGTAATCATTTTGAATGCATAAACATTTAATAGAAATCAAATAAATTTTGGCAACGAGCAAGACAGGAGCTTCGCAACGTCAAAACTGAACAAAAGACGATTAAAAAATCAGCTATCCGTTAGTTTTCAACTGCATTATCAAAGCCTTTGCAAATTAGTAACCCACAGTCGGGCACAACGACAAGGACGCCGAGTACCACTGATCCCAAAAACCTTTAAGCGACGTAGACCTCACACCGTTGCAATTTAGAACCAAGTTTCATGAGAAGTTTGTGAAATGAAAAAAAAAAAAGAAAGAACCCAAAGAAAATAAAAATCGAGGTCTTTACGCTTGGCGCTTCATCTTTTGCAACACCACATGACGTCCATTGGATCGGCGCAACACCAACAGCGTTCGTCAAGTCGGTCGGTCAGTCCTCATGAGTGTGGTCATAAAATTGTGGCAACATTTTTATTACTTTTCAACACTATGCGGCGTCAGTGCATCAATCTTATTGTTTTAAAGGTTTTCGTCTTGAAAGCGCGTTCAAAGTTGTGCGAGGCGCCGTGTAATTAATTCGAGCGTTAAATAGTATTTTTTTAATTGTACCTACTCGGTTCTGTACTCTTTTGTGCATAAAAATATCGATCGATTTGCAGCGGTTCAATTTGCTTAAGTGGAACCTCATTATAGTGTGGAAACTAATTAAAATTTGGTAGTTTACATGAGTATGGAACCTCATTAAGGTAAGCGGGGATTGTACAAAACAGTTTCACAATTGACTATATAAGTTATTTCAAAATAACTTAGATCTACCCACTCTAATACGATTTTATCGCTAGAACCATAACTCCGAAAGAATACTTTTTTTATGAGACCATATGTGATCCGATATCACTAACATTGAAAACACCCTAATCAAAGATTAAACTGTAGACCAGATTATTGACAACGAAAGTATAATCAATTACGAGAAGCAATATTTCAGTGTATCTATAGAGAAGAATAGCATTTTATGTAACATAATAAAAGATCAAGCTAAAGACTAAATTATTGACATTGAAAGGATATTCATGCTCAAGTAAAAGTACACATGCTATAATTTTTAAACGATTTGTAAAGATACAAAACCAACAGTTTTCGAACTATTAACAGCGATAATGGAATCGGCATCATACTTGACCAATTGTATTTGGTTTTTTATGGTTGCCAAAGATTTATTCATAATTTGAACTTCTAAAGGGTTTTTCAACAGGGACGCTACAAAAGTAGAGCGACAGGGACAGCAAACGACGCCATATTTCTTTCCGCTTTTTTGACATTTCTCTTCAGTAAGGTTTGCCATTTTAATATGGAAAGATATACGAGCCAACAACGAGTCCAAATTATTAAAATTTACTACCGAAATTCGAATTCGTATATCTTTCCATCATGAAATGACAAACCTTACTGAAGAGAAATGTCAAAAAAGCGGCAAGAAATATGGCGTCGTTTGCTGTCCCTGTCGCTCTACTTTTGTAGCGTCCCTGTTGAAAAACCCTTTAGAAGTTCAAATTTGTAGCGCTCTTAAACTTTTGTAGCGCTCTTATTGAAAAACCCTTTATTGTGTGAAATAATAAAAATAATAAAAACTTTTGGAACCAGCATAGAACTTTATCTACACGACAATTTTAAAATTGTCTTAAATTTAACTTGATCTATATAAATAGTTGTAGCCGATTGCTTTATATTAGACCGGGATCTCATAGAGAATTTTTGTTTATGCCGATAATGTAAAAATGAGGATACTAACTGTAGGGAATCACCTCTGAAAGTGGTAGTTGAGATGAAACTTCAATTTTGGGAAGCTTCGACTATAGGTCATAGGTTAGTGTTTCTTACAGCAAGTTAAGAGAATCGCTGAAAGCCATTACCCTGAAAGACATTTCCACGGAGTCATTTCCCCGAAAGTGACATTTTTCCCGAATGGACATTTCCCCGAACGGCCACTTCCCCGAATGAACATTTCCCCGAAGTGGAAACTTCCTCGAAATAAACATTTTCCCGAAATGGAGATAATCCAGAAATGCAAGTGTCCATTTCGAGTAAATGTCCATTCGGAGAAGTGGCCGTTCGGGGAAATGTCCATTCGGAGAAATGTCTTTCGGGGTAATGGCTTTCGGGGAAGTGTCCTGCTACGGCTGAATCATACTGTCAAGATCAAAACAGTAATTAAGTTTATATACGACGCTACATCTTGGTAGAAAAAAACGACAAATCTCCGAGAGTAAAAACATTGCCTTGAAAAATTCGGATTCAGCATTAAACAACTCAAATGGTGAGAAAGATAGCTTGTCCTTGATTCTTCAGAGCTATTGTGAAAAACTCTTATTAAAGAATCGAGGGTGAAAACCGAAACAGAAATCGTTATTCATTATGGTTTCAATCCTTGGTATTAATGTTACTTTTTGTAAAGTTACTGTTGTGGAAAACTATTATTAAAGAATACGGAAGAGATTCACTATCAAGTACCGTTATTTTGAGAAAAAAAAAATTTTTTTTTCGAGATTTTTTTTTTCGAAATTTTATTTTTCGAAATTTTTTTTTTCTCGAACAATTTTTTTTTTTGAATTTTTTTCTAAAATTTTTTTTGACAATTTTTTTCTGTCCAAAAATTTTGTTTCGGATAATTTTTTTTTTTAATTTAGTTATAGTTATTTTTTAAATAACATTTTTACAACACTTTTTTTTCGAATTATTTTATAATTTTTTTTATACCCTACACTAATGCCCGTAACTTCAACGAGTAGATATCTTTTGGTGCTTAGTTATCTATCGTGTAAGCAAAATTTCGTAACTTCAACGCATAGTTAAGGAGTAAAAACACCGGATAGGTAAGAGATATCTGTTCGGTACGAACACCAATAGATATCTACTCGTTGAAGTTACGGGCATAAGAGTGAAAGGGTATATTCAGTTTGGTACGCCGTTTGTAACACCCAGAAGGAAGCATCTCCGGTATGGAAAAGTATATATATTCTTGATCAGCATGACCTCCTGAGTCGATTTAGCGATGTCCGTCTGTCCGTCTGTCTGTCTGTCCGTCTGTCTGTCCGTCTGTCTGTCTGTTGAAATCCCTAAGACTTTTAAAATTGAAGAGCTAGATAAATGAAACTTATAACTTAGATTACTAATATACCTACGCTGTATGTGCGAAAAAATTGGCGAGATCGGTCCATTGTGACCTATGATCCGACCACTTATGTTCAAATACCTCATATAAAATTTACATATACAGATCAATTTTACTGTATACGTGCTTAGGTAAACTTTTTTGGTCAAATATATATTGACATCATGCTCAAATACATGATAATAATGTTTTCCGGCGAAAAGACTTGTGGTTCACCAAAAAAGAAATCGAAATTCGGTACACCTACCCATATGTAAATATGGGTATCAAATGAATGGAAATTCTTCAGCGATTGAATGTTTGTAGTTATTTTCAGGATTCGTATACCCTGGTGACCTATATCACTTTTAACGGTAACCACACTTATGTGTAGGGTATTTATAGTCGGCTTAGACCGACTATAATTTTGATAATCCTAACTATCATAATTACACCTACTTCAAAATTTCCCATGTGATCTAACCTTCCCAACTGGTTTTTTTTGAAAATTTATTATGAACAAATTCATCAATATGTCAATTCAAATTCATTGTATTGCATATTTTGTTCATATATATAATGAATGCATTCATCAATATGTCATTTAATGAACGGTGGTATCAATATGATGAAACTGGTAGTTGGTGAAAAATTTCATAATAGTTATGAATAAATTCATCCTATTGAAGAATTTTAATTTTTTTTGTGTACAATGAGCCAAAAGTCGCTGTTAGGGTGGACTACGAGCCGATAAGTTTCGGGTTCGATTCCGGCGACTGTCAACTTCTTTTTCATAGAAACACATTTTCTTTAGGACGCTACCTATGAAAAATTACCCTGACGTTCGGATTCGGCATTGAATTGTAGGTTATACCACTTTGAGTACAAATATAAAACGCAAATGGTGAGGAACTTTGTCCTAGGTTTCTCAGAGCTGTTCCGCGAAACGATTATTATTATAACTTTCGTACTGCTATAAAATATTAATTAAAACAACAATATTAACATCCAGATAATAATTAAGATCAAGTTCAAATATTTGTAAAATTTAGAATCTAGGACCCAATTCTCGAGTTCGTTCGAGATAGTTTCATGCTACAATCAAAAAAATACTCCACTGATTCTTATATTAACCCTTAAATGCCTAATTTTTTTGTTTTAGCCTGAAAAAAATATATATTTATGAAGCTCGCGATTATGAATAACATTTTTTGTTCTACGACTTTGCTCATAGGTGACACATTTCTGAAATATGTGAACAAAAAAACTTACCTCAGTTTTTTTTTTACATGTTTGGTGGAACCGCTTGAGGACCTGGTTTCAATATTGACAATAAAAAAAACGCAAAATTAAAAAAAGCTCTTAGCATTACAATAGCTACGGACATATTTTTCTGCTTTTTTTTTAATAATTTACAACAAAATAATTTTTCGAAAGTTTGAAATTTCACAAAATTACCATTTTTTGAGGTTCAACTATCGAATGATGTTGGTTTTAAGCGGTGATCGGCGAAAATTATGGCGCTTGGATCAAGATACATTTTTATTGTCGCAGCGGAATGTTTTAATTAAGTTTTTTGAACGAATTTTTGATTTTAGTCGGTTCCTGATGGAACCAGTGGGCATTTCAGGGTTAAATGCACACAGAATAGAGATTTGTTTTGCCATCCAACTCTTTGCCCAACCGACTTATACGGTTCTCTCAACCGCTTAGTCGGTTGTTATTGTCTAAAAATATAAAGAGTTGCAATTTGTACTGCAACCAATTTCGAACTGTGTTAGAACAATTCAGTATAGATTTACAGCCCTATTCTAGTAAGCAATGACAATTGTTATCAATAACAATTGATACAAATGACAATATACATAGAAAATGAAAATGACAGAATACGAAATAGTGACAATTGTGACAAAGCGCACTATTGTGACCGATTTTAATTTCTGACTCGTGCCAGAATAGGGCAGTTAGAACCATTATGAGTGTGTATAGACTAATATTTCAAGTTTAAAGGCTAATATGGCAGCTCCGCCAGCAAATTTGTAAACCATTCCATTTAACCGAGTGAAGTTAGTTGATACAACTAACTTTTTTATTCTTTCAACCTTATGCCAAAAGAGGATTTTTTTGTGTCTATAAATTAGACGGTCTTCAGTTTAATATAATAATAATAATAGTTTGGCGCTACAGTCCTGTATAGAACTTCGGCCGAGCTCTCTCACCATTTTGAGCTGTGCGTGTTATATTTGTACTCAACGTGGTGGGACCTACAGTTTATTGCCGAATCCGAACGGCGGGTGAGAGCTTTTCATAGGCAATGGTTTTACTCTCGTAGGTTTGCCATTTACTGACGAGAGGTAGCGCGGTATAGAAAAATGTTTCTATAAAAAGATGTTTTAGCCCCAGTCAAGGCTTGAACCGGGGACCTTTCGGCTCGCAGTCCAACGCACTAACCACTGAGCTACCGCGGCTACGGTTTAATGAGAATATTTAAATTAATGAGAATTTTTAAACGAATGCGATTTTCTGGGAAGCTTTACTTCGAATGAAACAAAGTCGTACGGAAAATGAGCTGGATCAATGGGCGCCAGAACTATAACAAAAGGTCTATAAAGATTTAAATTCGGCAGTTATACCTCTGAAATCTAAAATAGAATCATAAACATAACAGTTAATCAACGAGATTTTAATTCATGAATATATCCCAATTAAGTCAGAAAAATAAAGGGTTTGATTTTACAATCGGGCATGTACTGAAAATTGACCATTCGTTTCGATATCGTACGAGATCGTATTTTTTCATTGAAGTTAATTTGAGAAAGCTTTGAGGCATTGCCTTTTTTTTACAAATTAACCAACGCTCATGAGATGCCCCCTATTCATGCAATGCACAGTGTTGATCGTAAGAAGGGATGATAGGTTAAATGGAGGGGGGAAAGATGGAGTAGTGTCGGTGAATGTTTGTTTTGAACTTGACAATATCAAAAATGTCGGGAAAAATAGACGAAGGGAGATTGTTCCACAAACGTATCGTGCGACTGAAGAACGAATTCTCTCGGTAATGCGTGGTTCTATTGAGAGCCGAGTGAACTACGATATCATACGATATCATCGACATTTTAACGCAAGATCATAGTTCGAGTAAGTCAGCAATGTAAAGAGTTTGAGAATATGATCGGACATGTACTGAACATTGATATACAGGATTTAAACATAAAATATTTTGGAACTTCATTTCTTAATTACAAATTTAAAAATTATTCAAAGCATTTGTATCTCTCTGACTAAATATCACAAAAGTGATCAAATAAATGATAATGTTTCTGTTCACACATGCCAATTGCAATATATGATTTCAATACTATGACTAAACTATGATCAAATAGCACAGCGTAAAGAACAAGTTAGAGGAAAATAAAAACAAATAAACAAAAAAAAATCATAGGCCTAAACTGAGACTCATACCGGTCTTTTGGCCAATTAGTACACAAAAAACAGACAAACACACACACATAAATCGAAGCATAAAAGTCGCGTAATGGTCAAATAAATGGTTGGTCGGCTCAACTGAACCGGAATGTGTGTGAAACATGCCGCTGGCGATTGCTGTTGATGAGCAACACCTTCTCGTCTGCTGGTCTTTTTCATTTTTTAAGATTTGTCCAATGTTTGCTGATCAAAAGGTGTTAAAATCAACGCATTTAAGTATTACACGTTGTCAACTGGCAATTAATGAACGTCCACATAACCTTGTGCAAGTTCAATAAAATTTGATAGTTTTTCGAAGAGCCAATAAAATGTGAGCATATCGGAGGCATTAAAAGTTTTATTGAAATTTAAAAAGGTAACATAAAAACCATCTCTTAACATTTATAGTTAGTTTTAAATACCTAATCATCAAAAATTAAAAATACTTCACGACCTTCACATCCTCCACAAACCACAACGAAGACCATTGATTTGTTACCACAAAGTATTCTTTATGTAGCCGTCATAGCTCGTATAACAACATTTTATTTCATTTAAATTTACCTCTACCTCTTTGTGTTTTTTTATTTTTGACTTTGTGCCAGCACATTTTATAACTTAATCCTTGTGGTTTTTTTTTATTAAGAACTCGTGCTAAAACCACAAAATACCTCTTCAACCTCTATTGCTCTATGTTATGCAAATCATTTTTTAATAACCCTACATGTTATTATCTTGATTACAATGCATGGGACACGAAGGAGAGACAGAGGGTGGCCGGCGCAACTTTTGTGTATTTCCATTATTATGGAAAATGATAAATGAAGATGAGCTTCGAATTTTCTACACATTGGGTCTTTGTATTTTTCGAAAAGAATAGCTTTAGAGTTGGGATGTTTGTTACAGTAGCGCAATGTTTTGTGTGTTGGCATAAAGAAGTTTTACAATTCTATATAGTATGTGATAATAATGCGGTTACTCACACTGAAAATGGTAGCAACCACTTGTAAATTTCTTTATGATGTAAATATGAAATAGTAATTATTATGAAGATACAGACAATTAACGTTATTTGTAAGTGTTAATCGAAAAAATGGTTGCTTTTCAAGACAGACTTTATTTGAAAGTGCAGATTTGTTAGTCATTTGGTGAGGAATTCGTAATGTCGACTAAACTAGTTCAACAAAATCTGTTTTTGCAAAATTTCTAGAATTTAAGTAAAATTAAATATAAGATAAATGAATAACTGAAAACATATTTAAAGATTTGAATAATTGATAAAGTTTTAAGACCGGGAATATTAAGTTGTGTTCTTCAATCCGGGGAATATTTGATATTGTTTATTTTGAAGAATCTTTTTTTTTTTTTTTTTTTTTTTTTTTTTGAATATCTACTAAGATCCACAGCACTCAGACAGACTATATCCATTGTACTGTGAAATCTATTCCCCACATTTTTGTGGTTAATATCACCACGAGCGCCCAAGCCGGGATTCGAACCCGAGACCTTCAGAATGCAAGTCCAGCGCGCTACCTCTGGACTGCTGAGGCCGGCTATCTGAAGAATCCTTATTATATAAGTATTTTTACATCCACCCTATTTTTAATGGCCTTGTCAGCAACATATCTCCCTAGTAGAAAATTTGCCTTTATGGACATTCTCATGTCCAGATCATGTTGTTCATATTATTGGTCATGTTATGACGAAAATATAAAATGATCAAATCCGGAGATTGAGTACGTCTCATACCAAAAAAGTCTATACTAAGACACCTAATACCAACGGACATCTCCTACCAATGGCCATCTCATACCATGACATCGTATACTAAAACAACTCATATCACCGAACACTTAGTTCGAGTTGTCTTAATATCAGATGACTGGTATGAGTTGTTTGGTATGGGATGTCTTGGTATGAAGTGTCTTGGTATGAGTGGTCTTGGTATGAGTTGTCTTGGTATGAGATGTTCGTTGGTATGAAATGTCCATTGTTATGAGATGTATTGGTTGGAGATGTCCATTGGTAAGAGGTGTCCATTAGTATAAGTTGTCTTAGCATGAAGAGATAATTGGTATAAGATGTTTTGGTATGAGATGTCTAGGTATTGTGTGTCTTAGTAAGAGGTGTTCGTTGGAATGAGGAGTCTTGGCATGAGATGTCTCGGAATGACTTGTTTTGGTATGAGATGTATCCAACCCCTCGATCTTATCATTTAATATTTCCCTTTTCCATCGGTATGAGGTGTTTTGGTATGAGTTGTCTGGTATGGGATGTCTTGGTATGAAGTGTCTTGGTATGAGTGGTCTTGGTATGAGTTGTCTTGGTATGAGATGTTCGTTGGTATGAAATGTCCATTGTTATGAGATGTATTGGTTGGAGATGTCCATTGGTAAGAGGTGTCCATTAGTATAAGTTGTCTTAGCATGAAGAGATAATTGGTATGAGATGTTGTGGTATGAGATGTTTTGGTATGAGATGTCTAGGTATTGTGTGTCTTAGTATGAGGTGTTCGTTGGAATGAGGAGTCTTGGCATGAGATGTCTCGGAATGAGTTGTTTTGGCATGAGAGCTCTAATCACGTAACTTAAAAACGATCGTCGTCGAAACGATAGTCATAAAATTCTATCGTTTTTGCCTCATTAAGACCATCGTCTAAACGATATCATTAGACGATTATCGTCATATGTGATTAGAGCCCAGGCAAAACCCCCATGAGCTGTCCACTTGCACGTCATGCATATAATTATGCAGTGTTCTCTAAGTAGTTCGGTCAGTATTCTTAGTCGGTTCTTTGTTAACTTCCTGTATTATTTGAATCTTCTGGGTTTATAGGTCGTAGATTTGCTAGTCTTAATCACAGTTCTTCTCTGGTGTTTGATTATACTCCCCGCAGTATCTTTCCGATAACGCCGATTCCACAGAAAGGTTCTGGACCTATGATTTCTATAGCGACTCATTTCCTAGCTTCTCGAGCTTTTTTCATGGGCAGTGTTTACTCTCGGAGGTTGGCCATTGTCTGCCGAGAGGTAGCTAGGTATAGGTTTTCGATGAAAATATATTTTGGACCCACCCCAAGTTGGGTCCGACTCGCAGTCCAATGAACAAACCTCGGAGCTACCGACGCTACAAGCTGATTATATTCATTAGTCTTTTTTCCTGATATTGATTTGGTCTGATTGAGTGAAACCAAGAAATGTCTTCCTCGTACTCATTAGAGCTGGTCATGTGTCCAGCAAAAGTTCTGGATTTTCGTCCTTCTCTAGGCAGAACCTACATGAGCTTTCTGATTGTATACCCGTTCTTGTAATTCTACAGTGTCCTGTGAGTAATTCGGTTAGTATTCTTAGTCTATTCTTTGTTAACTTCCTGTAGTCTTTAAATCTTCGGGGAGTTATAGATCCTAACAGTTTCTTTGATTGCGTAGCTTTGTTAATCCCAATCACAGTTCTTCTCCTGTGTTTGATTATAGTCTTCGCAGTATCTTTCTGATAATGCCGATGCCACAGAAAAGTTCTGAACCTATGAGTTTTTACTCTTTACCTATGAGTTTTTACTCAGTGTTTACTCTCGGAAAATAGCAGTTGTCTGCCGAGAGGTAGCTCAGTATAGTTAAATGTTTTCTATGAAAAGATGTTGTTAGCCCCATCCCAGGTTGAAACATGGAACCTTCCGACACGCAGTTCAACACATTAACCTCTCAGTCACCGACGCTGGTTTTATTTTCCTGATGTTGATTTGGCTTGGTTAAGTGAATTAAAGAATTTTCTTTCGTAGACTGATCAATTTTCCAGAATATGCTCTGACTTTTGTCTTCCTCCAGGCAGACAAAAGTCAGAGCATACATGAATTGTCTGATTGTAAACCCGTTCTTGTAGTTCTACAGTGTCCTGTGAGAAATTCTGTAAGTATTCGTAGTCTGTTCTTTGTTAACCTCCTGTGGTCTTTTAATATTTCGGAGTTATAGGTTCTAATAATAGTTTCTTTGAATGTCGTAGGTTTGCTTGTCCCAACCACAGGTTTTCTCTGGTATTTACTTAAAGTCCTCGCAGTACCATTCTGTATTCGATCACAGAAAGGTTATGGGCCTATTAATGAGTTTTGTAGCGGCTCCTTTTCTACATATCTGACCATTTTCTTCATTACCTTCTATTCCCATGTGGCAAGAACCCCAAGAATGGTGACATTATATGTCATTCTTAGTTTATCGATTTTACCTAGGCATTCCCGAACTAGTTCAGAGGTAATCTCATAGGACTCTTATGCCATAATGTCTACCCGGCTGTCTGATATTGCTATATTGTAGTGTTATAGTTCCTATTAAGATTGAATCTGTCAATAGCGTACATTGCCACTTGAATGATTCTTTTAATTTTTTCCATGGATTCGAAGTGTCTGCTTCGGGATCCGTATACACCTGTCCAAGTACCTTCATCAGTTAGTGACCAATAGTTTACTGAATCAATTACACTGGCAACTGGGCCACATTTGAGTTACAACATTGTTGATCTTAATCTAAATACAATTAACTCAAACTGAAGAATATATGAAAATGCATCATGAATGATCGTCTGCACTCCTCCACACAAAAGTACACCGACCAACGACTCTACTCGGCTCGGCTCAACTCAAAGAGGCCGTAAGTCATTTAACAGACAAAAGAATCGAGAACACTTTGCCAAGTTTGCGTGTTATGAAAATATTAATTTTAGTTACCGAAACGAAACCGAACGAACAAATAAAATCGGTTACCGAATTGGTAACCACACTGGCGGTAGACAGTCGTCAGTGAGAGACAACAGTGCCACTGAGACACCAAGACACCGAGTTGATTTGTGGTAGAGTTGAATGTAAAATAAAATACTAATGATATTTAAATGAGATGGACTGCAGAACATGAAATATATATATAGAAATCAAGATTATAATGAAACAGAAATATGTATTAATACGTATCAAAACACAACATAGAGCAAATTCAAAACACTTTTAGCAACACATGATAAATTTAAGCGTTGCAGTAATGCCTGAAGTTGGCGGCATATCTTGCACGGGGGGTGGAGGTTAAATCATAATTTAGTGGAGCAAACATTGGTTCGTGACTGTATGAAAAAGTTACAAAAAAAAAAACAAATTCATAAATTTAAAGACAGGAAATAAATATGCGCAAAGGAAATACACAAGTGAGACTTTCCGGTGTAGAATTTGAATTTTTAATGGCACGATTTGTTTTAATGGAGCAAAGTAAATGGTAAAGCAGTTTGATGGTAAGCTAATTTTGACTTTATATAAGTTGCAAATATCTAAAAATGGTTTACGAGCTTTAGCAGTGATACACAAAAATAATTCAAATTTAAAATTTGATACTTTTTATGCAATGTATTGAGGAAGTTTAGGGCACATAGAAAATTTTAGAGTACGGAAATTTCGATAGTTAAGAATGATGGATGATGTGTCTGCGTTTTCATTTACTGATGCAAAAGTCACCATGGTTTATAAATCTTGAAAATCATTACATTGCAAATGATAAAAATTTTAAAAGTTATTTTAAAATAATGATGCCAATCGATAGATGCTTTAAAAACAAACAATTAATGCCTTACACCACTGTTTTGTCTTATGGCAATAAAAAGTTATCGCTTGCAAATATCAAAGTTCAAAAAATTGAAAATCTTGTCATGCCAAAAGGGCGAATCTTTTTCTTTTTTTGCCATAACTTTTTATTGGTACAAGATAAAATTGTACTGTAAAGCAATTAATTGTTTGCTTTGAAAACACCTATCAATTGGCATTATTATTTCAAAATAATTTTTCGAATATTTGAAAAATGTTTGCAAAATATTGATGACAATCGATAGGTGCTTTGAAACCAATCAGTTTATGCCTCTAAACCACTATTTTATCGTATACCAATAAAAAGTTATGGGAAAAACGAAACTATTCGCCCTTTCGGCATGACAAGATTTTGAATTTTTCAAATTCGCTCTTTTTTATTTTATCTTTTGTGGCTAGAAATATACAACAAAACCACACAGGATTTTGGCAAAGTATAATTGAGGAAAAACTACATTAAAAAATGCAACCAAAACGAAAAATGACAAAAATTACCCCTTAGTGACGATGTATATTGCAAGTAAATTACAGAAACCTAATTGTAACCAAAATGGAACAGATTTCTTAAGATTAAGATAAGTGACGTTTTCATATGAAATTTATATATGTTTTTAAATATATTATATAATATGAAAACCTAAGTACAATGAAAACTGCAAAAAAAAATGTGTTACACTTTGGTTACAAAATAGTTACAGTAATATATTTCTTACATACATTCTACAAAATACTCACAAATATTTTCAAATTTCAGAGCTTTTTTCCATATGTTCCAAATCAGTTACACAAGTGTTACAGTACTTTTAAATTGTATAAATGAAATAAAATTATTGAAATGCTTTTTCTGCAATTTGCGAATATTTTCAGACATTTAGGTTTTAAATATAACACTGACACCTAATTGTTACCAAAGTGTAACATATTTTGTTAGAATTTTAATTTAACTTTGGCTTTGAATTATTTTTGATTTGAAAATAGTTTTTATCAATTATTAGAATTAATATTACAAATGTATTTCTGTAACTTAATTGTAACTCAGCTGTAACAGATTTTCATTTACATTGGTTTTTAAATTATGGAATATAAGAAAATAATGGACAAATTACATAAAGAACCCTTTAAGGCACAAGTTGCAAATAAGTTACTGAATGGTTCCATTAGTTACAAATTTATTAAATGACATAGAATTTTAAAAAACTTTTCTTTCTACGATTTTCTTATATTTTATGACATTTAAATTACAAATATAACACTGTCACCTAATTGTAACAATATTGGAACATATTTACTTAGAATTAAATTTTTATTTTGATTTGAATTATTAAAAACTGTGTTAAAATAATTAAATTAAAATTTTTAGAATGTATGTTACAAATAAGTATATGACTGAAACTTAAAAAATTTATATGGAATTTAAGAAAATGTTAGAAATCGATTACTGTACAGTTGCAAAGATGTTGCGTTAGTGGCAAATATGTTTCCAAAAGTTATCAGCAACTTAAATAATTAAATTTTGGAATTAGATATTTTAAGACGGAACCACAAAAAACCGGAATCGGAACTATAATCGGAACAAGTACCGTTTTAATTTTTGGAACCGGAATCGGAACCGCTATTTTAAAATTTCGAAACAAGACCGGAACCTGTTTGGAACAGAAATCGGAACCGTTATTTGAAAAATGTGTGGAATCGAAACCGTATTGATATTTTTTTTTTGGAACTGAATCGGAACCGTTATTTAAAAAATGTGTCGAATCTGAACCGGTATCATTTCGAAAGGTGTTTAGTCTCTAATTTTAAGTTTAAAAATTTTAATGAAAACATTAACTCACCCGCTTCATATTCGCTACTATTGCCGTCCACAGTTGCTGTGACCTCTGCTGGCGCTACACACGCTGCGGGCATTTTTGGCTTGACGTGCGCCAACTCATTATATTTCTGTTGTTGGCCCGCTAATGATGCGTTTGCCAAGTTGGCGTGATTTGGGTTTAAATCCATTGATGACGCTGATGATAGTGATGATGATGTTGCGGTTGCTGCCGTTGATGTTGCTGTTGCTGTTGCCGTTGGCAATAAAGGCGTTGCTGTTACGTTCGTCACACTAGTGGCCGGAAGTGAGGCAGTGGCGGCGGCGGTGTTTGCTACTACTGATGACACCGCCATGTGCTTATGTTGCATCAAAGCACTATCGAAATGTTGCGGCAACATGTTGCCATAAAACTCATGATAGATTTGCTGAAATTGCTGTTGTTGCTGCGGACTAACGGTAGCAATTAAATGCTGCAAATTGTTGGGATGAAAAACCTGTGTTGCTGACAGCGGCAGTCCGACATTGGCGCTTGTTGCTGCGCTCGTTGGTGATGTCACAGACAAAGTGGACTGTGGCAAGCCACATGTTGTAGCAACATTGAGACCAAACATATGACTCAAATGATGCAGTGGCGAAGTAGTGGCGGAAATTTGCTGCTGCTGATGTTGTAGTAACAGGTGATGATGATGTTGCTGCTGTTGTTGATGGTGGTGGTGATGATGATGTTGCTGCAATTGTTGATGATGATGTTGCTGCAGCTGTTGTTGCTGCTGCTGATGATGATGTTGTTGCTGCTGCTGATGATGAAAAAGTGCGCTGCTCAGCATGGCGTTTGCGTTTAGTGACGATGTTGCCTCGTTGCTGACATCTGTTGCTGTTGTTGATACTTTGTATTTGGTAGTTGTTGCTGCGGACGACGAGGACATCGTAAAGTCAATGGGTTGCTGTGACAGTTGCTGCTTTTTGCTGTTAATGTTGTCGTCGTCGATGTTGTTGTGTTTGTCTTTATTGCTGCAATTGTAGCTGCTGTTGTTGCTGCTACTGCTGATTCTGCTGCGTATATAGTTGTTGTGATGATCGAGTAACATGCCGTTTCTAATGCTCTGCGCAGCAACAATATTGTTGATATGTTGCTGACGATGCGGCTGCTGTTGTTGCTGATGATAGTGATGGCGCGCGAGCATTAATGGCATAATCGGTTGCGTTTGTGGAAACGTTTAATGTAAACATAGATATGATTGCAGTCATTAAACAAAGTTGTTAGGAGCCAATTATTGAACTGAAAAATTAAAAAATAAAAAATTAAAAAAATAAAAAATTTAAAAAAATAAAAAAAAATAAAAAAATTAAAAAATAATATTTTATTCTTTTTAAATTTTATATGAAATTTTCGAATATTTAGAATATTTGACAAAAAAATTGAATTATAAAAATAAAAAAAAATGTATATCAAAATTTTATAATTTTTTTTTTTAATTATAAAAAAAAATTAAACAAAATTTCAAAAACTATCCAAATAAGTTTGGTACAAAACATCATCAGAAATTAATTTTAATTCATAAAATATTACATTTTATAAAATTAAAGAGAATTCTAAAAATAATAGCAAATACCCAGTATTTAGGCATATTTTGAATTGCATGAAATCTGTTTAAAAAAATATATAAAAAAAAAAAAATTCAAATTTTTTAAAGATTAGAAAGACCTAACAAAATGTTGTTTCAAATATGTAAAATTAATAAAAAAAATGTAAAAAAACACTAATCCCGTGGCAATAATATTCGGCAGGCTACCGGTAGTACAAAAGCAGATTTTTGATAAATGTTCAGTTTTTACAATTCCATTACTAATAGAATACTTTAAATCAGATCTTTGGCAGAATATCGAAGAAAGCTGTTGGCAGGTATTTGAACATTATTTTTAAATATTCAGAATAGCTGCCTCAAGGAAGATATTAGAAATACCAAGTTTGCCTGCCTGAAGCAGCCATCGTCCGTTTCCATACAAAAAATCCAAGGCAGTTGCATTTCTTTCAAAATATTTTGAATAAAAAAGCAGACATTTATTAAGAAGATGCCTTTTCCAGCTATTACCCAAAATATGCCGTAAATCTACCTTCAAACACCACAAAAATTTGATAACCTGCCATATGCATTCCACAAACTTCTATTAATCTCCGTGTTTGTCTGAAATATGCCCGAAGTATTCTTTAAAAATTAGAAAAATTCTGTTCTTCTGGCTTCGACCAAATACTTGTCTACGGTAAATTTGTCAAAAATCTTCTGATTTCTAGCTTTGAAACTATTTTGCTTGCCAGCCTGTTTTTTTCCCCGTCTTCTGTCCGCCTTTTTTCTGCAGTTAATATATATTTTATCTAAGGTACTTAAAATAAATGTTACTGTCACTCAAAATTAGTTGTATAATAACTTAATTTAATATCTTAATTCATGCACTTAATATACAAAAAATCTTCGTAAGAAAGACATCAAAATACCAGTCTGCCCAAAACAGCCTTTAAAGAGACAATCGGTATGTTAAGATTTATTGAATGTTTTTAATATTATGTATCATTCTTGTAGGTTTTCGGCAGAATACTGGAAGGTAATTGTCAGCAGACAATTAACAATTTTTAATATTCACAAATTATACAGTCTACTGCACGCTTTCGACGACAGTTTTCCAAGACAAAATACTTGATCAGCTTAAGGCAGTTTAAAAACATTCATTTTAAGAAGACAAAGGTAGAGTTTGTATCAGAAGATGTCTGATTTCTATACGTTCTCAAAAAATGCCCGGAATCTACCTTTAAAATTAATAATCTGCAATATGTTTTCCACAAATTTTCATATATCTGTTTGTTTGCCGAAAATATTTCTGAAAATTGCCAGAAATTTAGTCTTTCCTATAATAAATTTTTAGCAGACTCAAGGCAGTTTAAAAACATTTTGTGCAGAAAAATGTGGAATTTTTATCAAAATCTGCATTTTTACTACACGTACCCAAAATATGTCGTCAATCTATCTTTAAAATGCCACTTAATTTGAAAACGACCAGAAATATACCTGAAATATATGCCTGAAATATAACCAATATATTCCTTAATAATGCCAGAAATTCCCTTTCAGATTTGAATGACTATAACAGACAACTGTTTAGTTTTCATATAAACTCTGCCTTTGTCAGCCGAATATCTTTTAAAAATCTACCAATGTCCTGTTTTTTTTTGCCTGTTTTCCGCCTTTTAGCTGCCGTTTATATTTTCTATAGCGAAACTTAAAATACATTTTACTATCACTCAAAATTAGTTGCTTAATAACTTAATTATTGATATTTTTACTATTCATGCTCTAAATTTATGAAAAATCATCGTATTAAAGACTTTAAGGTCAAGTTCCTCTTAAGCCAATTATGGCACAAAATCTAAATAAACACAAAAGCTTAAGTTGAACAAAAAATACACAATAAATAATTCGTTAAAATAACAAAAGAAAAAAATGTATTTAAAACGTTTGTAAAATTCCAGTCAACGTTATGTGACACCAATCAGCGACAGCTATGTCATAGTTAGACAGACACAATATAGACAGACACAATATAGACAGTCAGAGGGTTTTTATATATGAAACTTTATAGTATCTGTCTCAGCAACAACCAGTCACAACGTATTGATCTAAAAACTGAACCTGAACTTCAACTGAACTCCATTAAGCTCCACAGGCAAATGTACGACTACAATCACTATATAAATAAATTAAAATCTCTATATAAATTATGCTTTTTATAAGTGTAAAAAAAATAAATAATATCAACATAATCGCATTTTCAGCTTAAATATGTTTATTTTTATTTTTTTCCAAAGCGCGCAAAATTATGCGCGCTCACAGAAAAATACTGAAAAATACCATGTGACCGCATCGTAACACCTTGTGGCGCGCTTCAGTAATAATAATAATTAGTTGTTTTTTTTTTATATATATTTTTATACAATTTTTTTACACTTTAATTAGTTTGTTACACGCCATCGCAAAAGAGTCTTGTGGATAGTGAATGTGACACGTTCGTGAAATTTGGCAACGTTTTTCATATAAATAGCACTAAGTGTGTGACATTTTTTGTGAAATTTGACAACATTGTAAGTGTTATTTGCTCTATGCAGATCTATATTATGAGGTGAAGATTTTGTGAAATTTGACAACGTTGTTAATTTCAATGTAGCTGCTAGCTGCTTTTTACTTTTGCAAAATTTTACAACGTTTGGCAGTTAACTATTCTGCATATTTATGAAATTGTTTAATTTGAATTAATTTTTCACTGAAATTTTACATTTACCAAAAGTTAAACTATCAATTAAGACAGTGTTGTCAAATTTCAACGAACACAACGATATATACGTCCATAGTTCATCTGCTACGTTGCAAAATTTCTGCATTGTCTAAATGAGTTAATGTCGATAATACAGATTTGTGTATAAAAGTATTAATTCTTTAGAATTATTCGATTATACTATTCGAAAATTTTGCTACATTGCAATTTGCAGTTAAACAATAAAAAATATATTATATTTCGCTGTGTAGTTAAATTAAACTTTACAAATGTCTAAAATGCAACCCTGTGTATAATATTATATTTCCTTAAAATATGGGCATTTCCTGGGGTACCGGACGGAACATTCGTACGCTTAAAATGTTAATATCTCGAAGGAAAATAATGAATTTACTTGATTTTTTGTATGCATGTAGTATTTAACTAGAACTAAACATTTAAAAAAAATCTAGAATTCTTTACGTTAAATAGAGAGCTACAAAAAAAAGTGGGCGTTCCGGACGGGACAAAAACGGAAGTAAATATCGAGGTACATATGGATATTCTACAAAGACAGCAAATTTTATGTACAAATGATTTTTTTTAAATATTTAATATTTTAAATTGTTGAAATCAAGTGCTTTATTTGTATATTTACACTTTGTTCCTAAAGTTGATAGTTTTCTCATAATAAATCACAGAAAAATTCAATAAGCTGTCAAAAATTGTCTAGAATTACTAGAAAAATGATGTTTACATTTCTGGAAATACCGAGGAAATTCTGCTTTAGAAACAGTGGATTCAACTTTAAAAAAAATTCAGTTTACTATGGTAATAAATTTATCTTTTTGGTTTCGGACGAGGCTTCGAAAACCCGTATACAAAAATAGAATTTTTTCTGTTTTTTTTTTTTATTTGGATCGTTATTTTTAAGCTTTAAAAATATTAATTAAGGATGTCTGAAAAAACAGAAAATCATATTTTGTATCTTTATGTCTTTAAAGTTAATTAATATAGTTACTCAAAATAACTAAACAATGGGTATATTTACATATTGCATACTAACGTAACTTTAGGAGTATTTTATACGTTACCATTAACGGAATAGAAATTTATTTTTAAATATTTAAATTCAGATATTTAAGATTCCAAATCCATCGTTATTTCAAAGATTTGATCACTTTGAGTTTTTCGTTTATGTTGTAATTACTGCTATTCTGAAATTTGACAACATTGCAATTGAATGATAAAGAACAGTGTGTAATATCGGTTTATTCTGTGAAAACTGGCAATGCTGTTTTTATTGATTGTTGTCAATTACACATATCTGTTCTTATAAATTTTATTTTTTGGAAATTTGGCAACATTGCATTGGGCTGTATCATGTAGTTACCCTAGTAGAAATTTTGGTAGGGCCATGGTCATGAAGTGATCATGTCATTATTTGAGGTGATCGGGATATGACGAGGCTCATAATGTCCTTGTAACGCAGTGTCCTGACCATGTATTGACCTCAGGCCATGATCATGTACTGATCGGGAAATTCCCCATTTTAATATTTACCCGACAATTGCCTTGTCTGAGACCGAGCATAATAGGGTTTCTCTCATTAATCTCGATCATTGCCTGATACTAATTTCATTATGAGGAACAAATAATGTAGCTATGATCGGGAAAATTGACTGTTTAGATAATGTAAACCCCGCTATGGTAAGCATGATAAGGGCATGCAAAGGCAATGATAATATTTTCTCTAATAGGGCTTACCCAACGAAAACCCGATCATTTCCCGATGGCGCATCGGGCAAATTTCTACTAGGGTACGTGATATTTTAGTGAAGCTTGACAACATTGTATATTCTTAGAACACTTTTCTGATGCATTAATACAAGAATAACATAATTATTTAAATAATATAAGATTATTTTATACATGATAATGTATATGTATTATTTTTGACAACACTGTTTATTAAACTATTTGCATTTATTACTTTATTTTTTTTATGGAATAAAGTATTAAATGCAGTCTATACTATCAGTTAGAATTTTCGAAAAATATAAACCTTCCGTTTGCTTTAGTTAGTCTTGCCTAAAATGTTTCCGAGTAAAAATCTATCAAGCACAATAACAATATTCAACAAAACAAAAATTCGTAGCTACTGATTTTGACTGCATACTCATTTATTTTCTATTACGTTACGTTTTAAAGAATATTGATATCGATATTTTAGGACCTTTTCAGCCACTTTTTAGAATTAAAAAATATAGATCATTACACAATCAGTTTTCAAAAAAACTGTAAACGTAATTTTTCTTTTAATTGTCAAGACTAATTACAATATACCGATAAATACTATTATTCCGATAGGTTTTTAAAATATTTATATCTAAAAACGAAAAATATGTTTTTTTTTACTTTTTTTTACCTTTTTTTGCATTGTGAATCTAATGAAAAACATGAAAATGATACACCCAGAAAAAAATACTATATAAATAATAGTTTTTTGCTATTAAAAATAGTAATTAAGATAAATTATTATTTTAATCGGAAAATATCATTAAATACTAGAAAATACCATGACATAGCCATTGAGTTTATATGAAAGATTTATTTTTTGTATACTATTAAATCAATAATTGTCCAATTGACTAATTTGAATGGGATTTGAGGGTATTTTTTTCTGGGTGTATAGGATTATGCAGAGCATACTTCAAACTAATATCGAAAATTTTTAACTTTTTGTATCAATTCTCGTTTTTAAAATATGCCCAGTTTCCGTCAAAAATTGTGAAAATTTTAAATGCTTGTATATTTTACATACAAATTACTGAAAACTAACCGTTTTAAACGAATTTTCCTCAAAAACGCTACGTAATAGAAAAATACTGAGTATGCAGTAACATTGAAAAAAAATGTAAATCATATTGATGAATTCCGTTCTTCAAACCATGATTCATTGTATTGAAGAACCATTCACAATAATAATGACTAACGACATCAATGTTATGAATGCGATCATAAATATGATGAACGTTTGTTAACTGTCGAAAAAGCGTTCTCAATATGATGAACATCATTCTTCAATATTCTTTTTCGTATTCTTCACATTCAATACGTTTCATCATATTAATGAACAAAAACATAAAATATTTTACATCATATTGAAGAATGATGTTCATCAAACCAAATTTCAATCAAAATATTTTTTTTTCGTTCATTTTTTGCCGTAGTTCTCAGTTCTCAAGTAGTTCTAGAATGTTATCTCTTATAAAATGCTTGCTTGTTTAATAATATATTTATTTATAAATACAACTTTTTTTAATAAAAAGTAATATATAAAAAAAAAGTATTTCAAAAAAATATATTTTAAAAAGTGGATAAAACAGAAAAAACATATAATATTGATAGTTAGTCTGGACTATTCTCAAGATAAACATTTTTTGTTAATAATTAAATTCTAAATTGTAAAAAAATATTTAAAAAAAAAATTCCGAGTTTAGTTTCAATTTTTATAAAAACGTATTGGAGTAATAGTATTCATTAGTATATTGAAATTAGACTGGAAAATTTAAAGAAAAACTGCGTTTTAGTTTTTTTACTATTTTACTATATTTACTATTTTTTCACAGAATTATATTTTTTTATTCGAAGTAAAGGGTTTTTCAACAGGGACGCTACAAAAGTAGAGCGACAGGGACAACAAACGACGCCATATTTCTTACCGCTCTTTTGACATTTCTCTTCAGTAAGGTTTGCCATTTCATGATGAAAAGATATACGAATTCGAATTTTGGTAGTAAATTTTAATAATTTCGACTCGTTGTTGGCTCGTATATATTTCCATCTTAAAATGGCAAACCTTACTGAAGAGAAATGTCAAAAGAGCGGCAAGTAATATGGCGTCGTTTGCTGTCCCTGTCGCTATACGTTTGTAGCGTCCCTGTTGAAAAACACTTGAAAAAACTTTTGTAGCGCTCTTATTGAAAAGCCCTTTAGTTGGTGAGAACGGCTTACAAATACTAATGCATTTTCTCAAAAACTTTATAATAATAATAGTTTGGCACTACAGTCCTATAAGAACTTAGGCCGAGCTCACTCGCCATTTTGAGCTGTGCGTGTTATATTTGTACTCAAAGTGATGGGATCTACAGTTTATTGCCGAATCCGAACGGCGGGTGAGAGCTTTTCATAGGCAATGGTTTTACTCTCGTAGGTTTGCCATTTACTGCCGAGAGGTAGCGCGGTATAGAAAAATGGTTCTATGAAAAGATGTCGTTAGCCTCAGTCCAGACTTGAACCGGGGACCTTTTGGCTCGCAGTCCAACGCACTAACCACTGAGCTACCGCGGCTACAAACTTTACATAATATAAAAAAAACTGAGTATGCAGTTAAAGTTAGCACTAGCGAATTATATTGAATTGATGTACAGAATGTCCATGGCAAAAATCGTGTTGTGTAGTATAATCGGGAACTTATTATTATTGGTTTTTTTAAAAACCAACATAATTAGGTTATTTTTAATATGTATGAAAACGATAATTTTTGAATAATTATTTTAATGCAGATCTAGTAAATTTTTTAAATACTTCTAAAGCAATTCAAGAACTTAAATTTCTACAACTAAAAGAAAATTTCACTCAAAATTTATATTCACTTCATTTATAACTGTTTTAAATCTTACCAACGGCAATTTCAGTAGTCGCTTAACATTCAAAAATAAAATATTACAAATCATCGTCATTATTATAGCAGCTTATCGCGCCATATCGAATGAACTAATTATGTTCGAGTTCAAAAATCAATTTAAATGAACACAGACTTTATCGGATCGAGCAAAGAACCTCAACACCGAGTGAATTTTATACTGTGGGAAATTTCACAGAGTCATCATAATCGCTATCATCGACAACAAAGTCGAATCGATCACAACATTTGTTTGGCCGTAATAAGTTTCAACACCATTTAAATGGTGTTTGCGTGAACAAATAAAATGTTTAAACAAAAAATACAATTTGTACAAAAAAAATGTTGTTCAGAACGGAAATACTGGTGATGGTTTAAATTTCGAATAGGCATTACACATAGCAGTTGCATGAATTGCACAAAAAGCATTTATCATAAATTCAATGCATATCAAAAATTAAAAAAAATCTTGACAAATTATGGTGCGGCGATTATTATTTTTTTTTTATTTCATTTTTGATACCTCAGAAGAAACTAGAACAAAACGGTAAATCATCGAAAATAATACAACTTAAATGAAATCATTTTTTTGTATGTTTAATCAATGACAATATTTAATAATTATTATTATGAGTAATGCACAACTGCTTTAGGTGAATCAGTTTAATTGCTGATTTCTTTCAAAGTCGAATCGAATCGAATTTATTACCATTTGCTGTTTTCCCCATTAATACTTCAAAAAAAAAAAAAAAAACATCACACATTGAAAAACACATAATAAACGACTAGATAACGAATTAATAAATGACTTCATAGTTAAAAAATTTAACTGATTTAAGCAGCACAGCAAGAACATTGGTTTCACGGTACACAACTGTTAAATTAAAAACCAATCCAATTCAAAGTCCAAAACAAGTCGTCCCACAATCGCATACATAACTCATGTGGATGATTAGAAACATGTACCTGATTGGCATGAAGTGATTTAATTAGTCTTACCTTAAGCAAATTGTTTAAGCCACAAACATTTTTTAATTTCGGTGTGATAAGAAAAAGTACAAAAAATAATTTAAACGATTATAAAAGAACATTTATGGATTGATTGTGGATTTTGTAGGGTTCGTAATTGTTTGAAATTGTTTTCTAAAGTTGATTACTTTCGATGAGCAATATTCCAATAGCGTGCTTTAATTCCGTATTTTATAAAAATTCAAACTGTTTTGATTTCGCTTTTATATCAGCATTTTTCATTATTATTTTAAGATCCTGTTTGTCTTAGTTTCATTCCGAAAAGAGTCTCTAGTTATTTACGTTTTGAGCAAAATCGACATTCCTTTAAGACCGTTGAAAAATAATTTATTTTGTATCACATTCAGCTGAACAATGTTCCATTAAGAATTAATGGTACGACCATTGATTTTATGCTTCGTGTATTAATCGTTTTTTCATATTAATTCAAAAGTTGACGCTTGAATTTGATAGTATTTGAAAAATGCCATACCATTAATTTAATAATTTCAATATTATTAAATATGAACTTCAATTCAATATAATGTGAATTTCAATTTTTATATTTAAGTAACATTTAATGAAATAAATTATACACCCATACTATATAAATAATAGTTTTTTATTATTAAAAATAGTCAATAGGATAAATTATTATTTTAATCGGAAAATACTAGAAAATACCATGACATTGCCATTTAGTTTATATGAAAGATTTATTTTTTGTATACTATTAAATCATTAATTGTCCTATTGACTAATTTTAATGGGATTTGAGGGTTTTTACAAATAACTAAAATCCATTTTTGTTTTAATAAATTATTAGGTAAATATAACACTACTCAACACGATTTTTGCCATGTACATTCCATAAATCAATTCTTTATAAATCGCTGGTGCTAATTTTGACTGCTTACTCCGTTTTTTCCAATTATGTAACGATTTTGAGAAAATTTCTATCATATTTTTAAGCTGTTCACAGTCACTACTTAGAAGAAAAAATATAGTAATGTGAAAAACTAGTTTAACAAAAAAAAAACTTAAACGCAATTTTTCTTTTAATTGTCACGACTATTTTTAATATACTAATAAATGCTAATATTCCAATACGTTTTTAATATAATTGGATCTTTGTAAAGTCGTATAATATTGATATATTTTAGATAATTTTTGATATATTTTTTATCATTTAGCATTTAATGGTAAACAGAAAAAAAACGTTATCTAGAGCATAGTCGAAAGTAACAATCAAAATTACTAATTTTTTTCTAATTTATCTACTTTTTATAATATGCCCTGAGAAAATAAATTTGTTACTCTTTTATATAATTAATTTTCAATAGAAATGCTTATGTTTTGAATGTGAAATATTAGTACTAAATATCTAAAGTACACTCAAAATAAAAAGTCTGTATCAATAGCAAAAAAGGTTACCAATATAGCAAAAATGTTTGCTGAAAAGAGGAGAGCGCCGCATTCTGCTGAAATAGCAAATGCCAGTTTGCTCTTTCAGTAAACTTTTAGCTGTTTTAACTAAATTTGTTGCTGTTAACTCCAATTCATAAAAAATAAAATAAAAAAAAATATTTTTTTGTATATTAATATTTTTTTTATTTCTGATGTACTTTTTACTTTTTTATTTTTATATTATTATTTTTTTATTATATTTATTTATCTTTTTTTTTATTTTGCATTTATTTCACTTTTTTACTCTTACATGCGTACAATATTATATTATTGGATCCCGGAATTCAAATTTTCTAGTCCCGAAATTTCCGGATTGAAAAATAGTCCGGGATTGACATCCCTAGTTTGAACTTTGCTCTACATAACCATTAACGATTTTATTATTTAACATTTAATCGATAATGCTGCAAAATCGTCCTAAAATAGTCTAAAAAAATCAATATTTTTCGAGTTTAGACTTAAATATCTTAAAGATACATTAGAATAATTGTATTTGCTGGTATACTGTAATTAGTCTAGACAATTGAAAGATAAACTGCATTTACAGATTTTTGAAAAACTAGTTGGTTAAGGGTCAGTATTTTTATTATTCTAAATTTTCCGATTCAAATTATAATTTATCCTATTGACTATTTTTAATAGTAAAAAACTATTATTTATATAGTTTTTTTTTTTTTTTTTGGGTGTACTAAGGCGCCGACATAAACTGAATATGTTACCATTTTTAGTTTTAATTATCGCATAGTGGTTACTTGGCTGGTGTTATTCTTTTTTAAATACAATTTTTTAAACACTCTCGAAAAAAACAATAAATCCTTTCATATACTTTAATATTTAAAATATACAAACTAGCTCGTATTACTTCCTAAACTCGTTCGAATTAATAAGTAATAAAGCGATATCGATTTATAAAATATGAGTTAAAACATATTTTGATTTATATTAGACAAAGTAATTGGACAATAACTTTTTAATTTCTGGAAATGAGACAAGTTTTACTAAGTGCTATCATTAAAAAATATATATTAAATCTGATTTGAATTATTAACCAATTGTTACATTTTTGACATAAATAATTGCCTTAAATACAGCATACGAATTTGTTACACCAACCAACTAATTTCTCAATCAACTCATTCGGTTCATTCAACTGTCGGTTCATATAGTTTAACCTAAAAGGGACTGCAACAAATTTAATACTTGATCAAATCTCTAGTGCCAACCGAATATGCCAGTTCCATCAACAACAATTTATACACCCACTTTATTATGAGGTTGGCAAAACGAAAAAGTTAGTTATAACAACCAACTTCATTCGGTTGAAACGAATTTTCTACAAATTCGAAAATTAAGAAAGACTTGATATTTAATTTATTTTCAAATTAAGAAAGACTTGATATTTAATTTATTTTTAAATTAAAAAAACTTGATGGTTAATTTATTTTTAACCAAATAAATTTGGTGCTTACAACTAACTTTTCCATTCAGTCAATCTAATCCCAAGGGAGCATGTTTTGTGTGTACACGCAGAGAAAAATTAGTTTGCAGCAAACATAATTCATATTTGCAATAATCATTTGAAAGACTTTAATTGGCTGTAACATTTATTTAGAAATTTAATAAATGGTGTTGTTGTTAATTTTATAATGTACGATATTGATATTAAAAGAAAAGTTTTAAATATTTGGAAATTCATGAAAGTTAGATGTAACATAATGAAGGGTTTTTCAATAAGAGCGCTACAACAGTTTTTTTCAAGGGTTTTTCAACAGGGACGCTACAAAAGTAGAGCGACAGGGACAGCAAACGACGCCATATTTCTCTCTGCTGTTTTGACATTTCTCTTCAGTAAGGTTTGCCATTTCATGATGGAAAGATATACGAGCCAACAACGAGTCGAAATTATTAAAATTTACTAGCGAAATTCGAATTTGTATATCTTTTTATCATGAAACCTTACTGAAGAGAAATGTCAAAAGAGCGGCAAGAAATATGGCGTCGTTTGCTGTCCCTGTCGCTCTACTTTTGTAGCGTCCCTGTTGAAAAACCCTTTATATTTGCTGCAAAATATATTTTTTCACTGTATGTAGTAAGCAGTATGTAAGTCGATTTAGCTATGTCTGTCCAGCCGTCTTTATATCACTTTTTATACACGATAAGTGCAAAACTAATGCATTGTTATTAAATTTTATTTTTAATATGTTTTATTGCAAAACTAAAGTTAACTGAATAAATAAACCAAATCGGTCACATCGACCACCTACCTTCCATATATTTCCATGATTAGGAATCTTTAAGTCATAAATTATTCAATATTCAGAATTAAAATTTAACACATAAGATAACAGTAAGTATGTTAATAGTGATAAAAACTGGGCGTGACCATTTCCCAAACAGACATCTTGCACAACATATACGGGCCCGTACGAATCTAAATCAGTTTCATTCTCAATCAATAGATTTAAATTATTTTAAACATATTTATTAAATCATGGATTAGACTATTCAAAAATGTATTGATATATTATATAGGTATTTCGTTTGCCATTGAAACTATTATTTAATTTAAGACCTCTCAGTAATGTCCTTCAAATACAATCCAATCAAAATAATCAGAAAAGAAAAAAACCTATCTAAAACTCAAATTTGCTTTCTCAGTATTTTAAATTCTAACTAATAATAGTACTTAAAACACTTATCAGCTAGCAGCATTAGTAGTGCCAACAACAATTACGCCCTCCCTAACCTGACTCAATTCGGCACATCGATATTGTCGTCGTCGATATCACCACGTACTATGTACGCATAACACTTGTACGTACAGTTAAGTCAAAAGACTTAATTAATCGAATGTCGTGCGATTAGCGGGCCTAACAATTGCAATTAATTAACAATATGTACGAAAAGTACAAAAAAGGCTTCAAACGTACATTGACAGTGAATTAGATCGATTGGGACAATTTTAAATTAAGGGGATTTTTCGAAAGGCTTTTTCGAAAGTCTACCTGATATGCTAATGATGGGTAAATTTTAATAATAATCACTCTTTTTCTATTTAATTCAACAGGAAATGGCAACAAAATCTTTTTCTTTTGAAAGTATTTTTTTAATTTTGTACTTTTAATTTTATTGCGTTGTTGTTGTTTTCAACAACAACGTTGTCTGGGTTTCACCTATATTTTTCTCTTGGCACATATCATATGTCAACAGGTATTTAAATTCTTCATAAATAAATTCATCAAGTGTAAACAAAGTAATCAGCCCCCGATATTACGATTTCCATAGAAATCTATAATTCGCTTTCTTATCTTTGTTGGTTTTTGTTTTTTTTTTTTTTAGTTTTTTCTTCATATTTTTTTATTATTTTATTTTTATTGTTATTGTAATTGTAAAATCAACCTGATCACACTGTATAACGTTTAAATGGAAATAATTATGTTATGTGTTGTTGTAAAATCGATGGATCGCCGTTTAGTGTTCTCTGTTCGATGGAGTTCGATGTGTCCTCATTTCCCTTGTTTTGTTTATCTACTGCTTTAAGTGACTTATTTAAACAAATTGTCAATATTTACATAAAAAAAAACACAAATACAATAAAAAAATATAAAAAGCAACCTATAACTTCGATTTCTACTCTACCTGTCAGACTGATATGGCGTCTTATTTGATTTGGAGTAGGTTCCGTATAAGAAAATTGTTATTATTTTTGCATTATTGGGAAAAAGTCTAGTCAGTGTTACTGTATAATATTGGGGTGATTCATGTGTAAATTTACATTTTTGGCATTACACAATAAGAAGCTTTGTTTTTGTGTGTCAACATGTAGTTCAGATTTCGTATTTTGTATGGCGCCTATTTATAGTATCGACTAGGTTGAGCACAATATTGCCTATGATATATATCATATTTAGTGCTTTCGTAAACGAATATGTTAAGAAAATGATTAAAAGTATAATTCCGAATCCTAATTTTGATATGTAGTCCAAATTTGAAATATAGACCAAATGGATTTTTTTAATTGAATAGCAAAATTTGAGTAATAAAATTGAATTTGTAGTGAAAAATAGAATTTCTAGTGAAAAATTGAATTTTTAGTGAAAAATTGAATTGCTAATAAAAATTTGAATTTTTAGTGAATATTTGAATATTTTGTGAAAAATTGCATTTTTTTGTGAAAAATTGAATTTTTTGTTAAAAATGAATTGTTAGTGAAAAATTGAATTTTAAGTGAAAAATTAAATTTTTTGTAAAAAATTAAAATTTTAGTGAAAAATTGAATTTTTAGGGAAAAATTGAATTTTAGGGCAAAATTGAATTTTTAGTGAAAAACTGAATTTTTAGTGAAAAATTGAATTTTTAGTGAAAATTTTAATTTTTAGTGAAAAATTGAATTTTTAGTGAAAAATTGAATTTTTAGTGAAAAACTGAATTTTTAGTGAAAAACTGAATTTTTAGTGAAAAATTGAATTTTTAGTGAAAAATTGAATTTATAGTGAAAAATTGAATTTTTAGTGAAAAATTGAATTTTTAGTGAAAAATTGAATTTTTAGTGAAAAATTGAATTTTTAGTGAAAAATTGAATTTTTAGTGAAAAATTGAATTTTTAGTGAAAAATTTAATTTTTAGTGAAAAATTGAATTTTTAATGTAAAATTGAATTTTTAGTAAAAAATTGAATTTTTAGAGAAATTTTTTATTGGTTTTATAAATGTAGTAACCAAAACCATACTAATTATCCGATAAAACAAATTTTCTCATAGACAATTCCTTCTCAGACTGTGCTTCCCCGTAGAATTCTTCCCAGTAGAATTCTTTCCCGTAGACTTCTTCCCCGTAGAGTTTTTTCCAGTTCCCAGAAGGTTTAGTGGTTTAGTGTGCTTAGTTTTAGCGTGGTGAGTTTTAGTGTGGTGAGTTTTAGTGTGGTGAAATTTAGTGTGGTGAGTATTAGTGTGTTGAATTTTAGAGTGGTGAATTTTAGTGTGGTGAGTTTTAGTGTGGTGAATTTTAGAGTGGTGAATTTTAGAGTGGTGAGTTTTAGTGTGGTGAAATTTAGTGTGGTGAGTTTTTGTGTGGTGAATTTTAGTGTGGTGAAAATTAGTCTGGTAAATTTTAGTGTGGTGAGTTTTAGTGTGGTGAATTTTAATGTGGTGAGTTTTAGTGTGGTGAATTTTTGTGTGGTGAATTTAAGTGTGGTGAATTTTAGTGTGGTTGATTTTGTTTTCTATCCTTTTTATTTTTCTGTTGTGTTTGAGTTATAGCATACGTTTTGAGCTTTTACTTTTGATTTTGTATTTGATTTTTGCTTTTGTTTTTGAGTTTTTGCTTTTGTATTTTTTTTTTTTGTATTTGAGTTTTTTGTTTCATCTTCTTTGCTTGTGTATGTGCTGAGTTATGTCGTTTTGAAAGTTTAGGTTGTATGTGAGGTGCCACGCCCCTTTGTCCAATCCCGCCCATATATAACCTATGACACCCTCCGGACTCCTTAGTATCCTTGTGCAAAATATCAGTTAAATCGGTTCAGCGGTTTAGACGTGATGCTGGAACAGACAGACAGACAGACCGACCGACAGACGGACCAAGAGTTTTATATATAGATATAAAATCAATCATTTATATTGTGCTTTTATATCGAACGTATGCGAAATTTTCATTTTTTTTAATTCAATTTGTTTCAAAATGGAATTTGTTCTATTGGCTATTATTTTTAGATCAATTTAAAACGTTAGACCTTAAGCCGGACACATTCGTTTTTGTAGTATTCTAAGGTCGAATACAGTCCGAACGGCGAAGTGGGAGCTCTTTTATGGACGGTGATTATTTTTGGAGGTTTGTAATTGTTTGCGGAGAAGTAGCACGGTATAGAAATGTTTTCTATGAAAAAGATGCTGACAATTGCTGGCATCGAACCCGGGACCTTTCGTCTTGTATTCTTAACAGTACCAGCAATTTTTTCGCTCGTTGTCCAACTCGCCAACCAATCGAGCTATCGATGCTAATAAGTTAAGCATATTTGGCAAGATCAAATGCGAATTAAAATACATTAAATAAACTATAAATTAAGTCATACTTTTATTTTAATTTATATTTTCCTGGTCCCGGAACAATTTCTTAAAGATGTTGATAGCCCCAGTCCAAGCTTGAACCGGGGACCTTTCGGCTCGCAGTCCAACGCACTAACCACTGAGCTACCGCGGCTATTACAGATAAATAATAATTATACAAAATGTATTCAATTTTCTTATATTTAGTTTTAGATAAATTATTGTGAATTATAAATAAATACGTCTTAGCTTTTTCCAAATATGTACTAGGTGAAAAATTTTAAAAATAAATAGAATTGTGTTAAAGTAAGTCAAAAATGACAATAAAAATTTAAAACAATTTTTATTACAATTTAAAATTATTTTGTTAAATTTAATACAATTGTTTTAAAACAAAAACATTTTACTTAAATTTAGTAAAAAAACATATTATTTTTTATATTATTATATTTATTTTTATAGGGTTTGAAATCACAAATATCTATACATTTTTTTTATATTTATAATTTAAGTTATTTCAATTTTACTTTTATTCTCTTTTGAAACCTATTTTACTAACAGCCATCATTTATCAATATTACTATTGCTTATTATGTGTCTTTTATAAAATGTTGTCCCTAAAAAAGAGTCTAGGAATTATATGATGACGATGTGACATCGAACACAAAGTTACAGTTTCATGCGTAAATGCTGCCCCTAAATGTATGTATGCATTTCAAATGTATGCTACATACCATATATGCTGCATACCTTTAGGAGCATTGTACGATTTTGAAACCAATACTATTAAAATGAAAACAATTTCGTTTAATTTTTCAGTTTCTTTATTTAACATGCATTTTTTAGCTCAGTGTATGTATTCTTAATTTTTTTAAACTAATTTTATAGTTTGTCTCATTAATAACATCAAGAGTTACTGATAAAATGTTGTTCCTTAACGATGACAAGTTATTCTTTACAATGAGTTTGCATATTTTCCAAGACTACACCCAGAAAAAAAAATCCCATTAAAATCGGTCAATAGGACAATTATTGATTTAATAGTATACAAAAAAATAAATCTTTTCATATAAACTCAATGGCCATGTCATGGTATTTTCTAGTATTTAATGGTATTTCCGATAAAAATAATAGTTTATTCTATTGACTATTTTTAATAGTAAAAAACTATTATTTATATAGTATTTTTATCTGGGTGTACAAAGGTTGCAATTTTTGGAATATTCGATAATAACTACAAAATTTATGATAAGAAATATTAAAATTAGCATAATATAATAAAATAAATAATTTGACTTTAAATTGTGCATATTTCATTATTATATATATTAAATATTTTTAGTATGTAGGGTATCTAATTTGTGCCAAAGACCGTTACTAAACACCTGTTGACATTTCAAAATTTGCTTATCAATCGTAACAATCGTTTAAATTGTTATGCACATGTTCGCCGATAACAGCAGTTAAAAGACAAAAAATATATACAAAATTCTCTGAAATCAATAATAAATAAAAATAATTATAGACTATAGGTGGTTTTTCTTTTCGTAAGTATATTTTGTGCTTTTGTGTCACGTTCAAAATGGCGTCATTCGCAAAGACGTCTAAAATAATGCATGACAACGAGTCATATTTAAATTTAAGACAACGTTATCATTTAAATAAATATGATAAAACAAATACTGAATTGTGAATCATTAAGATTTGCATATGATATGACAAAATGTGCAGATTATTTAAGAGTTTTGTAGTTAAAATTTTATCTATCAGAGAAATTATGAACCGCTCATTTTGGTTGAGTTATGATAAGTTCAAAATACAACGATCAAATTCTATTAATGACCCTATCACAATTCCAACAGGGGTTAATCCAAATTGGCACAAGAATAAATAATCGTAAAAATGTGTATCAAATTTAAGATTATTCTGAATTCCCCTGCAATATTTCAATATGGCACGAGACTCACAATTGGCCATAAAATAGTATTGCTGCGAAATTTGCACACTACTCCAATGTACAGCACAATCGGCACTTATAAATTAAACAAACCAGCGACATATGGTCGATAACTGCTTCAGGCGAACCTACCTCACGTCAATTATGTTTTATATATATATTTATTTTTGCCTATGATTATGTTTTTCGAGTATTTTATAAAGTGCAACCGTACCGCCTATAAATATTCTATTCATTGATATGATATTTAAAACCATTTTAATCAATCTAGGTACTCGAACACCTGCCAAAGTTTTCCATGGAATTTTTATAATGACTTTCGTTTGATGCAATCCCAACAAATCTTTGTTTATTGGAAGTCTTAAATATTTATCACATAAATAAACTGGCGATTGCCGGAAATGTTTTGAATTTTGTAAGATTATTACTATAGATCGTGGCAGGAAAGTGTGATAAACAAATGTCCAATAGTAATTATAAATATATAAAATTTTAGTATGCGCTACAATTTTAAGTAAAAGTTATATTCAAATTGTTCGGAAATTCTCCTAAAATTTTTTCGGAGATAATTATTTCCCTAACAATTCTTGGTCGGACAATTGTTGCCCTAAAATTCTTCCTAAAAGTGATTTTTGGCACTTTTTTTCCAACTTTGAGCCTCTGTATCTCTGGAAATAGTGGTCGGAAAAAATAAAAAAAAAATGTTTAGTGCATGTCTCGATACCCTTTATCAGTTGCCAAAAGTTCATTAAGATCGAAAAGGTAAAATCTCAAATTTGACTTTTTTTTGGTCGATTTGGTGTGGAATGGCCCATATATATTTTATTTAGACCATATTTTATTCAAATTTATTAAGTATGAGTGTATCGTCCACTAGTACAATATAATACTTGTTTACATAAAAGTTCTATTAAAATAATAATTCTTTTCTTTTATATTTAATTTCTTTCCGCATAAATCCTCCTAATCAAATCATCCCTGAGTAGGTTGATACTAAGAAATTTTTTTCCCAAAGAAATTATGTAGTATTAGAAATTATTATTAGTATTAGAAAGAATTATGTAGCGAAAAATTTGTCTTAGGGAAAAATTTTTTCGAGGAAGATTTGTTACAAGATTGAATTGTCTTGATATACAATTGTCTCGAGATAAAACTGTGTCGACGAAGAATTGTCTTGACAGACATTTTCTTGGAGCGAGAGTTTTTATAAACTCTTCAATCCAGTAAGAATTATAATTTATTTTGAAAAACCAGTATTACGACACTTTCCATCTACAGCATAAAGAGTCTGTTTATTCTACTTTGGACAAATTATTTAGAGAAGATCCAGCTGGGTGGATTTTGTACAGATGGATTTTGTACCTGTTCATTTTTTATGATGCATTCATACACGCTGAAAAAAAAGTGCTCTCCCAAACATAATTTTTCAGACATTGCCTATTTCTTTGTAGCTCTCTGCACACAAAAGTATTATTGCATTGCAAAACATTATTATAATAACAACCAAACATATGTTTGTTTTCGTTCAAACATATTTATGTTTAGAACTTTTCGGAGTTCTTGCAAACATATATGTTTGAATGTGAAAATTTAGTGCTAATATTTTTTTCAGAATTTCTCGGGAAAGAACAATATAATTACGGTTGATGTTTGATAATTCAATTATGATTTTTATACATTTTTGTGTAGGTATAATACTGATTTCGATCATAATTTGTTATATTTAAAAAAGTTTCCTACAAATATAATTTTACAAATTAATAAATTCGAATGCAAACTAAAATCAGATACAATTATTTGAATAAACTTGAGCACTGTTACTGTTTTTATGGGACTTAGTGATTTTTTACTGAACGATAAAGAAAAGAAGCAAATAATGGTCATGTGTTATGTCCAAACTATTTTTTTATTGTTTTGCAGCGGAATGTGTTGTCTATACTACAAGCTTAGCACTATTTGAATCCAAAAATATTCTGATTTCTTATGGTAATTTATATCTATAAAAGCAATTATCTCAATACTCAATTTTTGGACTTAGTGAAATTTCACTGAACGACGACGATATGGAAAACACTAAATCAACCATAAGCCTATTTAATACTTTTGTGTTAACATCGAGTACTTAGCTGTTTCTAGATATGTTTTGCACACAGAAAACACAGAAAACACAGAAAACCTATGCATAATATCTATCATTTAATTCAAAAATCGTTGAAATCCGACCATTTTTGTGGACACGGCACCGTTTTAATCATATTTCGACGATTGCCGTTCAGTGAAAAATCACTAAGTCCCATATAAACAGTAACAGTGCTCCCGTTTATCCAAATAATTGTATCGGATTTCAGTTTGAATTGGAGATACAGGAACTGCATTGTATCTATCATTTAATATAAAAATCGTTTAAATCCGACCATTTTTGTGGACTCAGCACGGTTTTATTCAGATTTCGACGATTGCCGTTCCCATACAAACAGTAACAACAGTGCTCCAGTTTATCCAAATAATTGTATCTGATTTCAGTTTAAATTAGAGATAAAAGAACTGCATAATATCCATCATTTAATTCAAACATCGTTTAAATCCGACCATTTTATAATTAGTATAATCGTTCAAGTCAAAGTAGGCAGTTCAAATTCGAATTTGAAGCAAACATATGTATTTGGAAATTAAAAAATATTAATTAATTCAATTTAAAATCTCGATATTTCTTCGATATATAAAATCTCGAAACCAAAATACCAAAGAAAAAATTGCCGAAATCGATAAAATGTCAAAATTAAAAACTAAAAAAATTAATTCAAATTAAATTCAAATCAATAAGGTGAATACTGGGAAAGAAATTTTTAACAAATCGTAATAAAAGTCTAAAAAATTTTAATTTTCATTCATAATTCCCTAGAAATTGAAGCGATAACTGACGGATTTGGTAGAATAATTCGAATTTGCAAGTTTCCTACAAATATAATTTTACAGACCCCCATACATTCTACACCCAGAAAAAATTCCATCAAATCAAATAAAAATTGGTCAATAGGACAATTATTGATTTAATAGTATACAAAAATAAATCTTTTCATATAAACTCAATGGCAATGTTATGGTATTTTCTAGTATTTAATGGTATTTTCCGATTAAAATACTAATTTATCCTATTGACTATTTTTAATAGTAAAAAACTATTATTTATATAGTATATATAGTATATGCACACAGACAAATATAAACATATTTTCCACAGGGAACAGATACATTTTCCATTTAAAACCTTATTGACCTCATTGAAAACTACATTCCACATTTACTATCATTCTGTGATAGTACACCGTCCTTAGACCATATACCAAAAAATGAACTTATCCGTATCAACGATCTAAACTGTCCGGTAAACATGTAAATTACAGTCGAAAATTATTGGAATTTTTTACCATAATGATTGGAATTTTTTCTCAAGTGCTCGCATGTATGCAAAAAAAGAAAACATACCATATATAATATTGATAATGTGTCGGTCTTTTATCTAATTAGGCTAAAACTGAAAATACCGATAACCACCGGATCATAACTGCAAGTGTTCGACAAACAAAGTAACTTATTGAGTATTGAGCAACTGTGTGTGTTTTTTTTCAACTTGAAGCACATATTAATCAATCAATATGGAAAAAATGATATATGCAAACAATTTGAATAAGAAAAGTCGAGGCAAATAACTACCGATAAACTCTGATCAGGAAGGTGCTTTATTGGTATAATATGTACTGATTCTGATTTCGTTGTAATTTTTTTTTTTTTTTTTCAATATGAATCGTTTATATCTGCGCTCATCAAGTGTTTTATTTTTGTTGATGTTTTTATAAATTTTCTTGAATCAACATAAGTAGTGAACAAGAGATAAATAAAAATTATTATTAAAAAAAAATATGAAATGCATATAAAAAGTATGTTGAGTGGTGTTGCTTATCAGATAAATGCGTTTTAAATTCATTCAATTAAAAAGTAAACTTTCACAGGTTGAGGAACTGATAAGAATGCAGCAGGCAAATAAAATGCGTCAACAAAAAAATTAACAGAAATGAAAAAACAAATAAAAACATGAAAGTTTTAAATGTATTTTAAAGCATTAGGTATCTGCACAGAAAAATAATGATCGACGTAAAGGGTTTTTCAATAAGAGCGCTACAAAAGTTTTTTTCAAGGGTTTTTCAACAGGGACGCTACAAAAGTAGAGCGACAGGGACAGCAAACGACGCCATATTTCTTGCCGCTCTTTTAACATTTCTCTTCAGTAAGGTTTGCCATATCATGATGGAAAGATATACGAGCCATCATGATATGAGTCGAAATTATTAAAATTTAATACCGAAATTCGAATTCGTATATTTTTTCATCATGAAATGGCAAACCTTAATGAAGATAAATGTCAAAAGAGCGGCAAGAAATATGGCGTCGTTTGCTATCCCTGTCGCTCTACTTTTGTAGCGTCCCTGTTGAAAAACCCTTTATATATAGAAATCGGTAGTAGTTGCATTCATTAATCAATCCAGCAATGAAATGCACTTATTTAATGAAAACATTTACTATTCTTTGTTAAATTCAGCAATTCCGTTTGCTGATATGAATAATTGTACGTCAATGCAACAAATTAATTAGTTGGCGCAGTTACAGCAATTACACATATTTGTTAAAACTTCGCCGACTAAATTATTTGCTGCATTGACGTACAAATATTCATATTAACAAACGCAATATCGAAAATTTTCATTAAATTTGTGAATTTCATTGCTAGATTGATTAATGAATGCAATTAATATCGGTTGCTATATATACGTCGATTATTTTTTTCTGTGTACAAAACATATCTAGAAACAGCTGCAGTGCAGGGTAATGAACGCATAAGTTTATTGATTGGCAAATAATGTAGACAGTTTTGTTTTTATAATAATTTAGAATATATAGAAAGAGTCTCCTAATGGCCAACTTAGTTGTTATTTTTTTAGTGTATTAAATCCACTTTGCAAGAAAAATAAAATTATATTAAATTTATTTATCTATAATATTATTATAATTATTATTATAAATGTCTGGTTCTTTCAAAAAAATATGCAATTAATTATTTTCAACACTCAAATGTCTCTTTCTGATCTATTTCAATTGATTATTATTTTTGTTTTTGTCTCCGTCGGCGTCATACAACTGAATAACATGAAACACTTGAAAATACTTATTAATCTTCTATGGCATATATATATTAATAATAATATGACATTTTCTTATCAGAATCTCTTCTATGATGTGATGTTGTGTTATTTGGTTTTTCTTTTTGTCCAATTAATTATACAGTTTAAATAATCGTGCCAAAAAGTGTCAAACTCATGCAACACGTGACATCAACAAAATGTTATTACCATTTATTATATTTATCCGTAAGTCATTTGATTGTAGTTATTTTTGGTAAATTGCGATAATAATAATACCATGATAAAAAAGATATTGATACTCGGCAATGGTTAAATTTGTATAGTGGTTAAAATTAAACCTAATTTTATTTCAATTGCAAGTTTTAATTGAAATTGAAATTGTTGACGTCAAAACTTATATAGAATTTACAAACGATAATGGTTATAGTGTGGACTGCAACCAATTTAGAACAGTTTGGTAGGTGGATATGACAGATCCTTCAACCAATATTTACAAATTTCGTGTTAACCGCTTGAATTCGGTTGTTACAACCATTTTTTTTTTCTTACAACCAAAAACTTGATTTTTCTGTACGTATTAATAATATTAACAGTTTATACAATTGAATATTGCAAAATACAATTTAAAAATATTAATTACTAGTGACGAACCAATGTAAGATCAAGACAAGGTAGTTTTGTTCTTGCAAGTCCATCTAGTTCTTGCTCTTGCTGAAGGAGTCTTTCTTGCAATTCCTAAGAGCCGAAATCTGTTACAAGAAACGAATTTAGACATTTTACAAATTAATTAATTTATTCTGGCGTGATATGTCTTGATCTTACTATTTAGAATACTGCAAGAATTATTTTTATATTATTAAAAAATAGTATAGTTATACAATAACATTAAATCAGTACTTATGATTTAATTGAAAGACCCTTTCTGAATTATTTTAAAACCTCTATAGTTCATAGGTTTTCTGTGTTTTCTGTGTGCAAAACATATCTAGAAACAGCTAAGTGCTCGATGTTAATACAAAAATATTAAATTGGCTTATGGTTGATTTAGTATTTTCCTTATCGTCGTCGTTCAGTGAAAAATCACTAAGTCCAAATATTGAGTATTGAGATAATTGCTTTTAAATATATAAATTACCGTAACAAATCAGAATATTTTTGGTTTCAAATAGTGCTAAGCTTGTAGTATAGACAACACATTCCGCTACAAAACTATAAAAAACGAGTTGGGAAAGTTAGGTCACATGGGTAAGTTCGGTCACATGGGGCGGATTTTTATAGTCGGTCGGGCCCGACTATGGAATACCCTACACCTTTGGTGGGGATATTAATGTGGGATATTTAATTGCAGACCTTTTAATTATGCTGAACCTCCCCACCCTCAGAATATTATTCATATATCAGAAATTAACGTCTTATATCCCCATAAATTAAAAAATGTATATAAAGTATAAAAAACTAAAAAAAAATTGAAAAATATAATTGGGCGGACCACGCCTATATTTAAAATTTTGAAAGGCTAATATTTCATAGATTTGATTTTAATAATTGACGGATCAAATTTTCACTATGAAAACCCGGGATATAATGAAAAAAAAAGTGGGCGGATCACGCCCATTTTTGGACCACATATTTTTAGGTAAATTCTAACAATACGTTTTAAATTTTATAACTATACCTTGAATACTTTTCTAAATATTAGTTTCGAAAGAGTTATATAAAAGTGACTTGTATGGGAGGTGGGCGTGTCCGTTGACCGATTTTGCTCATTTTCAAACTCAGTTCCTACTTTTGGCTAAAATATATTGAGACGAAGTTTCATCGCATTCTGATCAGTATTTCTCAAGTTATTCTGTATTCGGACAGCAAGACAGCAAGACAGCAAGACAGCAAGACAGCAAGACAGCAAGACAGCAAGACAGCAAGACAGCAAGACGGACAGACAGACAGACAGACGGACATAGCTAAACGGACTCGGGTAGTGATGCTGATCAAGAATATATATACTTTTCCATACCGGACACGCCTCCTAAGGGGCGTTACAATATATGCACAAAGTTAATATACCCTGTACCTTATAGGTGTAGGGTATAAAAATAGTTTGGACATAACACATGACCATTATTTACTTCTTTTCTTTATCGTTCAGTGAAAAATCACTAAGTCCCATAAAAACAGTAACAGCGCTCGAGTTTATTCAATTAATTGTATCTGATTTTAGTTTGTATTCAAAATGAAAGAACTGCATAATATCTATCATTTAATTGAAAAATCGTTGAAATCCGACCATTTTTGTGGACTCGGCACCGTTTTAATCATATTTCGACGATTGCCGTTCAGTGAAAAATCACTAAGTCCCATATAAACAGTAACAGTGCTCCAGTTTATCCAAATAATTGTATCGGATTTCAGTTTAAATTGGAGATACAGGAACTGCATTGTATCTATCATTTAATATAAAAATCGTTTAAATCCGACCATTTTTGTGGACTCAGCACGGTTTTATTCAGATTTCTACGATAGCCGTTCCCATACAAACAGTAACAGTGCTCCAGTTTTTCCAAATAATTGTATCTTATTTCTGTTTAAATTAGAGAGGAAAGAACTGCATAATTTCCATCATTTAATCCAAAAATCGTTTAAATCCGACCATTTTATAATTAGTATAATCGTTCAAGTCAAAGTAGGCAGTTCAAATTCAAATTTGAAGCAAACATATGTATTTGGAAATTAAAAAATATTACTTAATTCAATTTAAAATCTCGATATTTCTTCGATATATAAAATCTCGAAACCAAAATACCAAAGAAAAAATTGCCGAAATAATTCAAATTAAATTCAAATCAATAAGGTAAATACTGGGAAATAAAATTTTAACGAATCGTAATAAATGTTTTAAAAATTTTAATTTTCATACACAATTCCCTCGAAATTGAAGCGATAACTGACGGATTTGGTAGAATAATTCGAATTTGCATATTTCGCTATGATATGCCAATTCGACTTGGACAAATGAAGAAATAAAAATGTCGAAAATGAAAATATTGAAATTCTATAAAACGTGTAATTTTAATTTTCAATTTTTGTTTATTATCCAAAATATTTGTCTATCTATCATAAGAGCGTATTTAAAAAATGTCTTTGAAAAACCATGGTGTCAAATTATATGTATTAAATCAGATTTTTAGTTTAGACCAAAAATGGTTTCGGCATTCTGAGGCTTTAAATAATATGGATATTTTAATGTTTCAGCATATTGTACGGATCCTAAATTAGTACATGCTGCATTTTTATACCCTACACTAAGAGTGAAAGGGTATATTCAGTTTGGTACGCCGTTTGTAACACCCAGAAGGAAGCATCTCCGGGTATGGAAAAGTATATATATATTCTTGATCAGCATGACCTCCTGAGTCGATTTAACGATGTCCGCCTGTCCGTCTGTCTGTCCCTCCGTCTGTCTGTTGAAATCACGATTACAGAAAAAGTAGAAGAGATAGAACAATGAAACTTTAGATTTAGATTACTTATATATCTAAGTTGTCTGAACAAGAAAATTACCATGATCGGTTTATTGTGACTTGAGAACCGACCACTTATGTTCAAATACCTCATATAAAATGAATATCTACAGATCAATATTACTGTATACGTGCTTAGGTAAACTTTTTTTGGTCAGATATATATATTGACTCATGCTCTAATATATGAAAATAATGTTTTCCGGCGAAACGACTTGTGGTTACAAAAAAAAATCGAAATTCGGTATACCTACTCATTTTTAAATATGGGTATCAAATGAATGGAAATTCTTCAGCGATTGGAAGTTTGTAGTTATTTTCAGGATTCGTATACCCTTGTGACCTATATTCCACTTTGACTGGTAACCACACATATGTGTAGGGTATTTATAGTCGGCTTAGACCGACTATAATTTTGATAATCTTAACTATCATAATAACACCTACTTTAAAATTTGCCATGTGAACTAACCTTCGCAACTGGTTTTTATTTTGAAGACAGTTTGACTGAAAATACATTTTTTACAAAATCTGAATTCGATTAATCTAACAGTATAAAATCCACTCAAACGATTGAGTTTACATAAATAAATCCACGTTTCTAAATTGAGTTAATTTTTAAAATTGTTATTAATTAAAAATCAAATATAACTTTAAAAAAAAGGTGTCCACTATAAACTAATTTTTTTTTTTAAGCATAATTTTTTTATAAAATATTGTTTTTCATAAAAAACCAATATACCAATAAAAATAAATGATTGTTCATTCAAAATTAAAATTTTCTTATATTTGTACTAAAAAATAATTTTTCAATAAAAAGTATTAAACATTGTTTGATTATCAACTGGGGTATATATATCGCGGATTTTGTATTTCGGATACCATATATTCGGATACCCAACCTGAAACAGAAGCATTTGAATATATGAGTTTTGTTTGAGCCTTATGCATTATAATTGTTTATTATTCAAACATAGATATGGTTATTTTATGCATTTGCTATTATTTTTTCAAATCCCGGGATTCAAATTTTTTAGTCCCGAAATTTCGGGATTGAAAAATTGTCCGGGATTGACATCCCTAGTACGCACATTTCAAGTATACAGGCCGTTTGCAGACGGTGAACTCAAAATGTTGCTTTTCATTGGTTTGTGCACATTAGGGGTTCCAATCCCGAAGCATTTTGGCAATACCGGGTCTTTCGGGATTAGAAAAATAATCCCGGGATCCCGGGATATATCCCGGATTACGTCCCGAATGATTGAAATTTGTATTACAGGTACCAAATAAGTAAATTTTAATTAAGTAAATAATTAATTTACATAGTGCTGCTAGAATTTATGACAAGAAAATTTGAGTCGGAAAATAATTTCCTGTGCTTGAGTATTTCAGATGAAGTTAAAAACACTTTAAATCAATATTTTATCGTCTAAATAAAGCTGTTTTGGACCGAAGTAGGCTTTAAAAATGAGTGATTGAATCTATTATTGAATTGAATCTATTGTTCGCGCATCGTCTTTGAAGTTTAAAAAGAACAAAAATTTTACATTTTCTCAAGTTAAACCTGTCACAAATATAATTGTGTTTATACATTCTTTATAGTTCTGAATCCAAATATGTTAACGATCCATTTCTGTGACGTATAGGAAAAAAATCCTAAAGTCTGCCAAAAATTAATTAATATTGTTTATTATTTATTGGCGTACGCGTATTGCAACTGATGGTAAAAAAATAACTTTAAAAAATAATTTATGTTTAGGGTAATAAAAATGTATTTTGTATCAGAATAGGTTCCAAAAATTAGAGTTTAAATCTATTAATGTCCTCCCAAAATTTCAGAAATTTGGAAGTTTAAAACACCAAAAAAAATCGTAATTTTATTTGATAAAACCGGAATATTATTCTGGAGGATATTAATATATTCAAACTCTTGAGCCTATTCCGATACAAAACAATTTAAAATTTAATAGTTTTAATATTTTCTACACGTTTTTTTGATTGACAATCCCGGGATTTCATTTCGGGATTTTCGGTACAAATATTCTCTGGAAGCCCTAGTGCACACAATTGAAATTTTTCTTGGTTATTTAAATAATTCATACAACACAATATTTTCAATAAAATTACAACATATATTGCTTATACGTTTCCCACTTTACCCTAATGTTTCCTACATTACCCCAATATCGCCGCATTTTGAACATATACAATATGTAATCATTTTAAACATATTGTCTTAATTAAAAAGTAAAAAAATTCACACTTTTTGATAGCAAACACCAGCTCTTTAAAAAAAAACTTTTATAAACATTTTTTTTTTCACTTGTTCTAGAAATACAATAAAAATGTATTAATTTGATTATAACCATGAATGAAAAAGTTGATGTCATCTTAAGACGCACTTGACAAGTGTTTTTATTATTCTAAGTGCAAAAACATATACAAAAAATACAATTTCCCATATTACTCCATGTTTCACTTTACCCCAGGTTCTTCATTTTATTTAATGGATTATTACATACATTTATTTATTTTTTAATTTTTATTAAAACTATTTAAAAATATTTAGGGCTGATCTTTAAACACACCTTTTAAACCAAATCTTTTGATTATCCGATATTCTGTAATTTGACTTGAACTTAATTTTTAAGAGCAATTTGTCACTTTTTATAGTACTTTGTCATAGATAAGAAAATATATATATATTTTTAAGCAGATACTTTTTTTATTAATGATTTTTAAATTTAGCAAAAGATTTTTTTGAAGTTTAAATAATAATTTTTGTGTAATTTTAAATAAATTTTAAATATTTATATTGTTTTTTTGTTTGTTTATTTTCTATTAATTTATATAATATTGTTTTGTTTTTATAATATTGTTTATATTTTTGTTTTCTTGTATTACTTGTATTATTATAAATTGCTAATCAAATTGAAAATATTAAAAATACTTTTTTAAACTATTTTTTGTGCTATATTTAAATTTGTTTAGTATTTTTTTTTTTAATTATAATATTTTAGTTATTTGTCTAATGATTTTTAAAAATTTTCAAGTTGAACATTCAAAAAATAGGGTTGGATTTATTTTTATAAATTCACTTTTATATGTTTTTGTAATATATATTTTTTCTATTCAAATTTTATTTTTTTTTTTCTGTTTTTTATTAAAACATTTTTATTGTTTAGTTTTAGATAAAAACAATTTGTATTTGCACTAAACGAACACACGTCAATAACTCATTTGCCGACGGCTTTTCGCGCACGCCGGTATCTCGTCGATCTTTAGCTCGAAACGTTTATGAGCTGCACTTGGCGGGCAGCGTATATTGTACTAACTGCCGATTTGCGCCAGTTTAAGCCGGCCGGCCGCCACTCAGTTTAACTGCTGAATTGTTTATTTTTTAAATTTTTTATTTGTTTTTTGTATCGTCGAAGTGTTTCGTACGATTCAGCAGACGGACGCGCAAATCAACAAACAAACGAGCGCACGAAAGAACGAACGAACGACGTCACGCGCACGCGCTTGTGTTACAACAACTACTAAAAAGTATCTGCGCGATGGATGCGCGCATAAAACTTAAGTCGCAACAAGTATCGCGAAACTAAAGACAACAAATACAAAACAAAAGCAGCAACGTAGTCCTCCTCACTTACACAGCAGCCACAAACAATTGGCTGCTAAACAAGAGCAAAAGCAAAAACAAAAAAATACAAAAAAAAAAAAACAAAAGCAACCGCAAACTCGCAGTAGTTTATCCACTAGTATCAGCTGGCCGCGCCGCTATAGCTGTATCTGATAGCTGTGCAGTTGCCGCAAATGCATTTAGCAGATACTTTTTACAACAACGACGACGCAATTTTCAAAATTAACTGCGAAAATCTCAAGCAGCACAATTGAGCGCTGCTCTAGCATATAATAAGAGCGCAATAGTAACGCAAATGAATGGCGCAGGATCGTTGCTGCGGATACAACGGATACGTTCTGACAGATAGTTTTCAGATACGACGAAGCTATACGCCAAACCAACAAATGCGCTTAAACTTCAGAGAGCGAAACAAATGCAAACTCAGGTTCACGCCGCTGCAGATTCTCTGCACTTTGCTGCTGCTGCTTCTGCCGACTGCAGATACATTCTGCGCAATCCATTAGATACGAGGCACAAGAGAGCAGAGATCACGTCAGGTGTAGATCGCTCTCCCCAATACGTTCCACTCAAATTTTAAAGCAAGTGAGTGTGCGAAAAATTGCGCAAGTGTGTGTTGTACTTTTGCAAGTGTATTGAGGCGCTATTCCCCCACACACCCCTGGGAAGGGAGGGAGCGCTCTCTCACCTTACGTGAGAGAGAGTGGAAGAAACCACAGGCATGATTGCACTTGTAGTAGTAACAGAATTGCGGCGAATTCAGTTCTATCAAATGCAAAAAGTTACTCAATATTTAATTTTATTTATTTAAAATGTAAATAAAATTTATATTATTATTAATTTATAATTATATTTATTAATTTATTAATTAAAATTTTGAAATTATTAAAATTAAAATCATTTCTAAGCCACACTAACACATTTAGCAATTCAATACACAGTTACTAGTTATAGCAGCTATCTCTCTCTCGCAGTTTCTATAACTGGCTTGCTCCAACACTAATCATATTGCTTTTGTTTTGTTTTTTGCTTTTCTTTCTCATATTTACGCCTGTTTGTTATTCAAATTGGCCGATCTTTTCTTTTGTTTTTTTGCTTTTGTTGCTTTGTGTGTGTGTTTTATTTTTTATTTGCGCCCGCATTTTAATCCATTGATGGGTGGAGCCTTTAGTTGGGGCTCTGTTTTATCTAAGTATTCTATGTATTTGCAGATTTTATGTAGCTGTCCAATTGGATTAAAGCTCAAAGAACCGGTTTTGTTTTCATTTAATAGAGTTTCTCTTTAATGGGTTTGCGGTTTTGTATAGGTTTCTCTTTGACTCTCTTAAAGTGTGCTTTTGATAGTTGAAATCTGGAGTTTGAAACTAAATTGAAAAATATTTGGAATTTAGCAAAAAAAACTGAAATTAAATTTTTTAATTAAAATTTAATTTTTAGTAAAAAAAAAAACAATTTTCACTAAAAATTAAAATATTTTCACGAATTTTCACAAATTTCTTTAGGAATTATGTTTTTCAACCAACATTTTTTTTTTTCAATAAAAAAAAATCAAATTTAAACAATACAATTTTCACTAGAAATTCAAATTTAAATTATTGAATAAAAAAATCAATTATTCAATAAAAATTAAATTAATATTTTCATGAATTAAATATTTCATTGGAAATTATGTTTTTCAAAAATTTTGTTTTACAAAAAAAAAAATTATTCACTAAAAATTCAAATTTTCACTAAAACTTAAATTTTTCACTAAAAACTCAATTTTTCACTTAAAATTAAATTTTTTTCACTCAAAATAAAATGTTCACTAAAAATTCAATTTTTCACTAAAATTTCAATTATTCACTAAAAATTCAATTTTTCATTATAAATTCAATTTTTCACTAAAAATTCAATTTTTCATTATAAATTCAATTTTTCATAAAAATTCAATTTAAACGAAAATTTCAATTTTTCACTAAAAATTAAATTTTTCACTTAAAATTCAATTTTTTCCTAAAATTTCAATTTTTCACTAAAAATTCAAATTTTCACTAAAAATTCAATTTTTCACTAAAAATTCAATTTTTCACTAAAAATTCAATTTTTCACTAAAAATTCAATTTTTCACTAAAAATTCAATTTTTCACTAAAAATTCAATTTTTCAATAAAAATTCAATTTTTCAATAAAAATTCAATTTTTCACTAAAAATTCAATTTTTCACTAAAAATTCAAATTTTCACTACAAATTCAAATTTTCATAAAAATTCAATTTTCACGAAAAATTCAATTTTTCACTAAAAATTTAATTTTTCACTAAAATTTTTCACTAAAAATTCAAATATTCATAAAAATTCAATTTTCACGAAAAATTCAATTTTTCACTAAAATTTAAATTTTTCACTTCAAATTCAATTTTTCACTTAAAATTCAAATTTTCATAAAAATTAAATTTTCACGAATTTTTAGTGATAAATTCAATTTTTCACTTTAAATTCAATTTTTCACTAAAAATTCAAATTTTCATAAATATTCAATTTTCACGAAAAATTCAATTTTTCACTAAAAATTAAATTTATCACTAAAAATTCAAAATTTCATAAAAATTCAATTTTTCACTAAAAATTAAAATTTTCACTAAAAATTCAATTTTTCACTTAAAATTCAATTTTTCACTAAAAATTCAATTTTTCACTAAAAATTCAAATTTTCATAAAAATTCAATTTTCACGAAAAAATCAATTTTTCACTAAAAATTTAATTTTTTACTTAAAATTGAATTTTTCACTAAAAATTCAATTTTTTACTAAAAATTCAAATTTTAACTAAAATCCTTTTTTCGCTAAAAGTTAAATTTTCACTGAAAATTCAAATTTTCACTAAAAATTAATTTTGTTTAGTAAAAAAATCAAATTTTCACTTAAAATTAGTGCAAAATCCGATTTTGCACTAAAAATTCAAATTAATTAATTATGATACGTTTTAACTATTTGTAACTTTGGATTTATTAAAAATTGATACCACAACCTTTTTAAAAATTTCCAGTAACCTGCGACCTCTAAAATTCCAACAAATTGTTCCAAACAAATGATGCAACATATTTAAATCCACTAAAACAAAATTAAAGCCGCACCATTAGTGATCAACAGAAGCCTATCTTGGCACACGATCTGTGTTACGGCAGACTTTATCTGCGAACACGATCAAAAACAGCAGAGTTGCCAACGTTGTCTCGTCCAGGTTGCTGACACAAATTGTCGAATAAATAAAACAGCAACATGAAACGCACCACAACAACTACAAAAAAAATACAAAAAACAAAAAACATACAAAAAAATCCTCAATTAAAACCCGATCTTTGCGGTGCGCGGTGCAGCTTTTGATCTGCGCAGCAAATTGCCGACGTACGACTTGGGTCCGGGGAATACCTCGAGTCATTTGTGTGGCATTTTGAAAAAGCTGTCAATAGGCGCACCGTGACAACAACCACTGCAAATGACAAAGACGACGACTACGTGGGACACAATTGTTTCCTTTTTTGTTTTTGCTTTTTTTTTTGCATATGTCCAACGAGTTACTGCGAAACAATTGATCGTATGCTAAAAATAAACGCATTTCAATATGGTCACTCGAACAATAATGAGATAGAAGATCCCCCCTCTCTAATGCGGGTTCAGCGACAGGACGACAAAGCATACCAGCTGTCTGGCCGTTACGGTGACTGACCCTCTGGCACGCCAAAGTTGGTCAAATTTGAATTGTTCGCAATTTCAACCTGCTATTTTTCTTTTATTTTGTATTTCTCGAATGAATATTTAAATGTTTACGACTTTTGCGATTTAAAATATTTTTTATTTATTTTATTTTGATTATTTGGCTTTGTCAGGCGCCACAAATATTTTCTTTCGAGGCAACAAAACCACTTGAGCCTCAGGGCAAACAGAGCCTTGGGCCGTTTAAATTATTTTTTTTATTAGGCTTGAGTTAAGTTACTTTATGTTTTACTTGATTGGAGTTTTATTTTACTATATTTATCATTTAAATCTTATTATTCATATCCGAGTGTTGTTAAACTTTTCCATTACTTGCATTTCTTACAAATCGTTTAAATAGTTTTTGTTTGCGGCGTCAAACAATTATCGAATTATCCAATTATTATCTGAACGCAGCATAATTTCTATTGTCCGTAATATTTAAACGTTTGCCGCTACTACATTTCAGATCTGTGGAACTGATAAATGATTTTTAAATGTGGGAATTTTAACAAATTATGTTTCTATTTGATTTCTTTTACTACAATTATACAAAATAATATGGTAGTTTTAACGTAGGCATACATTTTTCCAAGTCAGCAGACTTTAGAGATTATAATTTGATTTTGGTTCAAAAATGGTTCAAAAATAGTTTTAGTTATCGCTATCTTAATTTTGAATTACTTTAAACTATATTTTTAAAAAGTTTTAGGGAATACAAGAGCCCTCGAATCCATTTAAAAATTAAACGGTTAGACCCGATGTTTTAAAATATGTATTACAATTTGGATTTGTGACAAAAATCATTGGGTAAGGGTAATATTTCCCGATA